>DWKW01001525.1:0-12522 GCA_018250115.1 Doberes anticus | reverse complement strand
GCTACCTACAATTATAATTTTTCACTCCTTCAACAACTGATTTGTGGTTAACACGCCTCTGTACTTTTATTGTAAAATATTACGAAATATAGTTTTTAAAGATACCAAAAGGTATTTTCATTGCGTCCCGCTGAGGCGCAAACATTGGCGACCGTGACAGGACCTTCAACAATTGGCAAATAATCAAGGAAACTAGAAGCAAAATCATAACTTACGTCGGTCAGAATTATTCACCGTCATCAAGATTTGGACTTTACAAGTACGAGACCCGTGGAATATTGAGAGCCAGCCACTGCAGCAAGGCCGGACAGTGACGAGGAATCATAGTTCATCAAGAAATACCACTCCGCAGCCAGCCAGTGCAGCTAAGTGCCTTCCTTTGTTCTCCACTTACAATCCCTAATTTCAATCCAACATCTAATTTGCTTGAGCCAATAAGGTCTAATAATACTAGATAATTTAGATATGTATTCATCTCAATACAGATTAAACGAATTACTAAAGTAAATAGCCAATTTATTCTATTTTTTCTCGATATACCGTAAGTAAGTAATACGAAACTTAGAAGTAAAATTTTAAGGTTAATTCTAAGGTTTCCATGCAAATTACATAAAGATTTTTAACTACAGTCATTAATAATTAATATAAATTTCATAATTTTAATCTGGAATATTATAAATTCACCTACTTCAAGTTTTTTTTTGCGTATTCGTTACCTACCTACCTACGATCTTACGTATTCATTTGAAAACTAATTGTAGGCGATATATTAGTATTTGTATTCCTATTGTTATTTCAATGTTATAAACATTGTTCGCTGAACGTTTCCAGGAGTACCGGTGTCCGGCGTATTGATAACAACGAGGAATACTTATCATAACCTTTACGAGGGTGCGCGACTAGTTGTTTTACCCGAGGCTGCCTGCCCATTTCTACCTATTCGAGGAGCGTGAGAATTTTATTTTATTTTTATTTTTTCTTTTATTTACTTCTCTTCCATCTCTCAAGTAATCAATAACTAAGACAATATCGTTCATAAAATATTATTATACAATCAAGATCACAAGTTATACTTTAATTTGAGTTTATAAACAATGAATAAGGAAAGGAGCGATGGAGGCGAGGCTGGTAGAGGAGAAATATTATCCAATTTACAAGCATTTATTATAAAACGTAGTTCAGTAAAGGGTCAAATAACTAAATTTAAAAACTATTTATCTTTTATATCTTCAAAACCGAGTTTGAGTTCAATAGAATTAGCCGAATTAAACCTAAAGTTGAATAAATTTGAAACCTTGTCTAACAAATTCGATGACTTGCAAGGTCAGATAGAGGTTTTAAATGCTGATAATTTATCGGACGAAATTGATGAAAGGGATGACATTGAGCAACTGTTCATTGGAAACATAGCTTTCGCACAGAGCGTAATAAAGAAAAATAATGCATATTTAAAGGCCGAAGAAGTTAGCAGAGATCTTAATTCTTCTCATATGTCAATTCAATGTTCTTCCAATCATCAAGACGTGAGTTTTAAGCTACCACAAATTCAAATTGCCAAATTTGATGGCACATACTTCAAATGGCTTGAGTTTCGCGACACATTTATTTCATTAATCCATAATAATGAACGCATTTTACCTATACATAAATTTCATTATCTTGTTAGTTATTTAGAGGGTGACGCTGCTAGAATTATATATAATTTAGGGGTGTCCAATGCTAATTATGAGACCGCATGGGCATTACTTTGCGAACGGTATGATAATAAACGTCAATTAATAAATCATCATTTAAATTCTTTACTTAATATACATGCATTTACACGTGAGTCTGAGCGATCATTACGGTTTTTAGTTGACCATGTAACGAAAAACCTACGAGCATTATCAAGTTTAAATCAACCCACTGAGCAGTGGGACGTATTGGTCATACACATTATGTCTACCAAACTTGATACTCGAACTTTAACTAAGTGGGAAGAATATCGCAACAGTCTTAACGATGTTCCTAATTTAAAACAATTTTATAAATTTTTAATTGATCGTGCTGACGTTATAGAATCATTAAATCGAAATAAATCCGAAAATAATGCTAAAACTATTTATCCTATTCAAACAATAAAATCAAACCGTTTACACACTAAATCAATTGCTTGCTCTTCTCAAAATATTTCAGCTCATAATGCTGATAAGTGCTTCGTCTGCAACGGGGAACATAAGATCTATAATTGCCCCATTTTTATATCCAAGAGTGTAGAAGAGAGAAAATCACAAGTTCAGAAATTAAACTTATGTGCTAATTGCCTACGTCAAGGACACTCTGTTCGTGACTGTAAACTAGGCCCTTGTCGTGTGTGTAAGCAAAGGCACAACTCTTTACTACATCGCCATACAGTTTCTACAAATTCTACCGTTGCAAATGAAAGCACTACCGATACATCAATATCAAGTTTTTCAAAACAGCCGTATGGTGAAGTTATGTTATTAACTGCCATTATTGAGGTGTGTGACCCAGAAACAAACAAGACTGAGAGAGTGCGTGCTCTCCTAGATTGTGGGAGTCAGTCTTCTTTCATAACTAAGTCTCTTCAGGAAAGACTATCATTAAAAACATGTTCGATAAATAAGACAAGTATTATAGGTATTGGGAATTCTTCTTTTAATCAGGTGACTGAAAGGTGCTTAGTTAAATTAATTTCTTTGCATACTACTTTCAGCATCACAGTCAACTGTCTAGTGCTTCATGAACTGACAGGTGTGCTGCCAAGGTCGTCTTTAAATATTTCTCAATATTCCTCTATTTTGAAAGATTTCACGCTAGCCGATCCTACGTTTAATCAGCCGGCACCCGTTGATATTTTGCTAGGTTCAGATATATTCTGGGAGATTCTAGGCTGCGAGCAACACACTCTCGGCCCTAAGCTTCCTAAATTAAGAAGCTCCCAGTTCGGTTGGTTAGTGGCGGGTCCTATTTATACAAATTCAAAGGAGTCTAACAATGTTCGATGTCATCATGCTCTTAATTTCTCTGATTCTCAGGAAGATACGCTATGTAAACAAATTGCCAAGTTTTGGGAGTTAGAAGAACTTCCGAAACGAGTATCTTTAACTGAAAGTGAGAAAGCATGTGAAGACCATTTTATAAGACACACTACTCGATTGCCTTCAGGTAGGTTTTGTGTCAGATTACCCTTAAAAGATTCACTAGACTGCTTAGGTGAATCCTATGATGTTGCAAAAAAAAGACTGCTTAATCTAGAAAAGCGATTTAATAAGCAGCCCAATGTTAAAACACAATACGTCGAATTCATTCGTGAATACGCCAGTTTAAATCATCTTTCGGAATCACCAGTATTGAAACCGAGAATATCCAACTTTCTATGTCACCATGCTGTATTTAAGGACAGTAGTGAGTCGACTAAAATTCGAGTCGTTTTTGACGGGTCCGCTCCTACTACGTCTGGTTTTTCTATTAATGACATTCTCATGATAGGTCAAAATGTACAAAATTCTCTATTTAGTATACTGATCAGAGCTCGTCAGTATAAATACGTGCTCATCGGTGACATTGAAAAAATGTATCGCCAGGTGCGACTGCACACAGATGATCAAAATCTTCAGCTCATATTATGGAGAGAGAATGAATCTATGCCCATCAAAACATTGAGGTTAAATACTGTTACTTACGGACTTGCAAGTTCCAGTTATTTGAGCACTAGATGTCTTTGGCAGTTAGGGGAGGAGTGCGAAGACCAATTCATTAAAAATATCATACAGAATGATTTTTATGTCGACGACTTGTACACAGGTTGTGATTCAGAGCAAGAATTAATGTACATACATAAATCCGTAACAGAAGCACTAAAAAAAGGTTGTTTTAATTTGCGTAAATTTAAAACTAACTTGTCCACTTTATTTAAATATTCTAATCAAACAATAAATCATACAGAAAAACTAATAACCAGTGAATCTTCTAGTACTCTAGGCATGGGATGGAATCCAGACTCAGACAGTATGCATTTTTCATTTAAAATTCCTCCCAAATTTGGTGCTATTACTAAAAGATATATTTTATCCGCTTCATTTACGATTTTCGATCCTATGGGATTGCTAAGTCCATGTATCATTATTCCTAAAATTCTCATTCAAGAGTTATGGGTTCAAAAAATTGGTTGGGATGAGCCTGTTCCTCAAGGTATTTTAAATTTATGGAATAAGTTTGCCACCTCCTTGCCGTTTATTGGTAATTTAAAAATACCAAGAATAATTTTATGCAATAATCCTATTTTAATTGAATTACATTCTTTCAGCGATGCCTCACAGAGTGCATACGGTGCCTGCGTATATGTGCGAAGCATAGACGTGGACAACAATGTCACAGTTAGACTACTTTGTGCGAAATCAAAGGTCGTACCATTAAAGGTTACCACAATCCCTCGACTTGAACTCTGTGCAGCTCTACTTGCAGCCAGGTTATGTAAAACTGTTTTTGATTCTTTACGTAACAAATCAGTTTATTTCTACCACTGGTGCGACTCCTGCGTCGTATTAGGTTGGTTAAAGGCAAGTTGTCGTAATTTAAAAACATTTGTGGCAAATAGAGTTGCTGAGATATGTGATTTAACAAATTCAAAATCATGGCGTTACGTACCAACCGCGTTAAATCCGGCCGATCTTATATCAAGGGGTGTGTATCCAGATCAAATTGAAAATGCAGACTTATGGTGGTCTGGTCCTAGCTTTTTATTATTGCCAGAAACGGAATGGCCTATTTTAAATTCAGAGACTACCTTTGATTTACCAGATATCAAATCGAATTTAGCTACATTTAATTTTGAACCAATAATCAATTTCCTACAGTATTCAAATTTTACCAAATTAAAGAGATCATTTGGCTACGTTCTACGATTTATAAACAATTTAAAAAATCCTACAAATAAGCAATTATCACATTTAACTGTCGATGAATTGAATAATTCCTTTTTATATCTTTGCAGTTTGTCACAAAAACAGTCTTTTCCCATTGAATACGAATCACTGTCAAAGGGTAAAAATTTAAGTTCTAAATCAAACATTTTATCATTAACTCCATTTTTTGACGTTCTGGTGATTCGTGTCGGTGGTCGAATTCATGCATCAAATTTTAACTTTAACAAAAAACATCCAGTTCTATTACATTCCAATAATCATTTAACTCGTTTATTTTTTGAATATATGCACATACGAAACATGCACGCTGCGCCACAATTACTGTTATCATTAGTTCGCGAAGTTATATGGCCTATTAATGGTAGACAACTTGCTCGCCGTACGGTTTACAATTGTGTAATCTGCAGACGTCATCAGGGTAGGACTATACATCCCATAATGGGAAATCTACCTAACCAAAGAGTTACAGTGGATTTTCCGTTCAACACTGTGGGTATAGATTTTGCCGGTCCATTTTACATTGTAAATCGCAAGGGACGCGGATCAAGGCTAATTAAGTGTTACCTTTGCTTATTTGTCTGCCTACGTTATAAGTGCATACATTTAGAATCGGTGAGCGATCTTACAAAAGATGCCTTCATTATGACTTTTCGTCGTTTCGTAGCACGCCGTGGTAAGCCATTTGAAGTTTTTTGCGACAACGGAGGCAACTTTGTTGCCGCAGCTAAAGAATTTGGTGATTTTATTAAGGCAAATCGCAACTCTCTATCAGATTTTGCAAGTGACGAAGGTATAAAATTTATCTTTTCTCCTTCCTATGCTCCTCATTTCGGTGGAATATGGGAGGCAGGCGTTAAGTCCGCGAAGTACCATATTAAACGCGTAATGGGAAATAGTCATTTAACCTACGAAGAGTTGACGACGTTATTTGCTCAAGTAGAGGCCATTCTTAACAGCCGTCCTATGTGTCCTTTGTCTCCTAGTCCCGACGATTTCTCAGCCCTTACCCCTGGGCACTTTTTAATAGGCAGATCATTGACTGCACTGCCTACACCAGCAGTCACTGACTACAATCCAACTC
This sequence comes from Doberes anticus, assembly GCA_018250115.1. Lineage (NCBI taxonomy): Eukaryota > Metazoa > Arthropoda > Insecta > Lepidoptera > Hesperiidae > Doberes > Doberes anticus. The sequence continues at coordinate 6,513 of DWKW01001525.1, read as the reverse complement.
AATTGCAACGCTACGCTCGCCTTGAACAAATTCGACAGCACTTTTGGCTCCGATGGCAAAGAGAATATATCGCAGAGCTACAACAGCGAACTAAATGGAAGTCAAACACCTCTACTTTAAAATTGGGTGACTTAGTACTTCTTCAAGAAGACAACACGCCTCCACTAAGCTGGCGCCTCGGACGAGTCGAGAAGCTTTATACTGGGCCCGACAATGTAGCCCGGGTTGCCGAAGTGAAGACTACTAAGGGACTCCTCCGTCGCCCGCTTACGCGCCTCTGTCCGTTGCCTTCAGTCGCGGAACTATAATACGGTTGGAGATCTCCTGCTGCAGACGTCCAACGAGGGGGAGGATGTTCACGCCTGATGGTTTTTGAATGCAACGCAAATCCAATTTTATTGTAGCTACCTACAATTATAATTTTTCACTCCTTCAACAACTGATTTGTGGTTAACACGCCTCTGTACTTTTATTGTAAAATATTACGAAATATAGTTTTTAAAGATACCAAAAGGTATTTTCATTGCGTCCCGCTGAGGCGCAAACACATATTATACGGTCAGAATCTTGAAAAGAAAGGCTTGGTTCATCCGGCTGAAGAAACAATAGCGTTTTATTTATATTTCCACGGCTAAGTCTTTCCGTAAAAGCTCATTAAGAGGACAAAGCCGCTGTGTTTATTAGCTCTCACCTGCTTCTTTGTTATTATAAACCGGCAAAGATTTTAAAAGAACATTTTAATGTGTTTTTAACGATTTCACTTTTTAAAATTTAATGCTGTTATGAGTTTGTACGGCAAATCTTTGTAAGCTTACTAGTAAAAAGGAAGTCAAATTTTGTGTTTATTGATGTTAGTTCTATCTATCTAGCGTTAAGTTCTTGTTTAGATATTGCTTCAATGGAAAATATTTTCTTTTATAATATAATAATTTAACGTTTATGCTAAGTTTATGTAACGTTTTACCAGCGAGTGTTATTAGATACATGGCATATGGCTTTTAATCATGTTATTTTGTTTAGTTTGTTTACACCCAAGGTTTAACCCACCTAATATTGACTTATTATATAGTCCGATTTTTAGTTTACTGCCTGTACGACTCATGTGGCACAGTGGTTACAATGCCAATGGGTTTTCCTTCGTAGGATCCTGTATTCGATTCTCAATGGGGCGGAAATCTAAATGATGAATTAACATTCCTGTGTGTTTGTCTTCTTATCTCCATCTGTGTCCATGGACCCCACGAAACAAAGGCCACACGCTGCCCAAGTGCGTGATAATGCGTTCCTGTGGGATAATAATTAAACATAAGACTATAGGTTTGAATCTACAATAGACGGCACTGAAACCAAAATGTAATTGTTTTGATTTACCCTATTATATACATTTTTTTGTTCTGAATATTTATTCACTTGGGCGAAACTGCGGGCAGAAAATAGTCATTAGATTTTTTTTATCCCTATAACAATAACAATACAACTTTGCAGTTATAATCTTATCATTGATAGATATAAATACTTAACTTGAAGACATCAACGCACACAGGCACACACATGGACACAACCACACACCCACACATACTGTACCTTATTAAAAAAATAAAAAATGTTATATAATACATTTCCAATTATTGTTGTTTGCCTTGGTGGATGAGCGGGGTACCCTGTGACACACAGGTCTGTCAACCCAGTATGGGGGCCCTTGCGATATGAATTGTGTAGAAATGTTTAAAATGAATATTTTTTTAAATTTTTTAATATAAATCCATAAAGATCGAGTACCCAACTTTAACGTCCCGGTAAATTATGTTTCATTAGAGCGCAGTCAATTACACGAAGAACGCGGGAACGTATGCCGCCTCGTATTTCTCTTTAAATTGCCTCCGTTCCGCTTCATATCATGAATGGGAAAAAAATGACATTAATAATATCCAGCAAGGAAAAAGTCAAAAAGCCGTAAATATTAATTTGCGCAAACGTAATTTTGCTTTTCTATTTCAATGAAATGGTAAATGACGGTTCGTTGATTCGACTGAACTTAACGTAAATGTTATTTGGATTGGAGATTTAAATTGGCTTGCTTTTTAATATCACTTTGGAAGAAGTAGAAAGGTAATTTAAAAATTTACTTTAATCACCAAAAATTAAATTGAATTTCGTTTACCCGCGATGTTGGCATATTGAAAAATCTTACTAGTAAAACCTAATTTTATAACGTTCAAAAGATTCATTTTAACACTTCCATAACATATTTTTTCTAGACCTACGTAATGATATTCTATAAGCTTACATACAGTGGTTTTTTTCTATCCCTAATCTTTCCAAATTTCAATTATACTGTGGCATAGTCTTACATCGTCTTCGAATTAAATGACTGACATACAGAATGACGGACTGGAAGACGGACGGTCAGAATGAAATTATGAGGGTTCCTTTTAGATACGGGACACTAAAAACTAGAAAGACTCAGACCTTAGTCAGTTTTGTCAATGCTAAAAAATGGATTGCCAACTTACGTAACATTAGAAAGGTCTTATCCATGACTAGCACGCTTAGTTTTTTTTCTTTTTCTTTATATAAACAGAATAGCAGAAGAGCATGCAGGCACCTGATGTAAGGGGTCTCTGCAGTCCATGGGCATCCACACCTGAGGTTGTGTGTGGATGCGTTGCTACTCCTGAGGACTACGTCGGAATGCTTCCAATCCAGTGTCGTCTGCCTAACTGCACCCTTCAAATCGTAACACAGCAGTTCTCACACTGCTGCTTTACGGCGGAAATAGGTGCGGCAGCGGTGCCGCTACATCCGAGCCTTCGACATAAGACTCAGTTAAGATCAAAGTTTCTACAGACTCAATACCAGCAGTGCTATAATGTCTTATCTGAGGCCGTAAATTAGGCTGCATGCAATTTTTCTACGGCGCGAAACGTTTCACAGCATAAGTAATTAAAGGCGATAAATAATACTTTTCAGTGAAAGGTTCTTACTGCCGACTCCCTTCCATTAGACGTCTAATTAATTACTATGTAAATTACCAGCAAAGCGGCTCGATCCGAATTTTCCCCGACATTTACCGTGATTTATATTTATAAAATCAATTAATATTTAACATCAAAGCGATACGCATCCATCATTTGACTTGGAAAGTAGAATAGCCAAGAAGTTAAACAATTTTAGACAGAACTTCAATTACGTAAATATTTGGAAACTTAGCAAGGTTATGATCTTTTGAAGTATGTAATAGGTTTTAAAACTTTTATAGTTGGTCAATAAAAAACGCTGTAATTTAGGTACCACGGAATATAATACGCAATAGACGAGAACACTCAGAGACTTGAGACGTTATAATTTTGTCTTCAGAAGTAGCAACATACTCTTTGACGGCTAATCAGGTTGTAACAAAAGAACAACCTTGTCTCTTAAACCGTATTTTTATGTTCAGCACAAATTAACGTTACAAAAGTCTGTTACTAACAACTTCAGCTTCTACATATCACGTTTATGACAGCCTCGAACGACTAGCTATACTCCGACAGCCGGCAAGTACTACAAGTTCAGGAACCGTAGCAGGGTAGTGATCCAGTAGTCGAGCCCTAAATGTTTTTTTTTTCTAATTTCGTTTTCCTTTCGGCCCCGTTGGCCTTTACCTAACTTTTTGTGGGGAGCCGGAAGGGCTCACCCAGGCTTGTAGTGAATGAGGGAGGGAATGAGACACCGTCCGATTGCAGACCGCGGAATGAACAAGTCTAGTTGTCTAGTTTATGTCTAGGTCTCTTTAAACCCGCTACTTCACCCGGTTGCCGGATATACGTATGTATGCTCATCTAAAAATGCTTTAAATAAGAGACTTGAAGCAAAGTTAAAAAAGCTGCTCTCGCAGTTACTCCCGCGTTATGGTCATATTACGAAATTCGCTTAAGACCACCTTAATCTTTTGCTGTCAGAAAAATAATGTAATGTTTTTTTACTTTGTCTACCTAAATACCAAAATTCTTGTCTCTAACAGCAAAGTATAGTAGTCATATGTGAATTATTTAAGGATAGCGAGCCCGTGCACAAAGAAGCAGCTGTAGTCTCATTAAATAAATGTTTGAAAATTATATAAGCTATGGCTTATAACTATGGCTTAATATTTTTTTTTTAAGTTGAGCCAATAGTTTAAGCCAACTACGTTGTAAAATTTCTATAAAACATTACTTACTAGAGGGTTCTCAGGGTCCTGGGTTAAAGAAACATACAAATTAAGGAGAGGTGAAATGCATGGAATAAAGATTTTTTTTTACAAATTAGCCATGCAGTATTCAAATAGGTTTTATACGAATGTTTTTGCGTTTCTAACAGTAGTTGCTAACTTGTTCATAGACGTATTGCAGTAGCAGTAAAAGAAAAAATTTGATGAACAGGTATTGTCATTAACGTCAAAATATTTTAACAATTGTTATTGCTGAACAATCTTTACTGAAGTTTAGACTGTTATAAAACCAGAAAGACGCTACATTTTGATGCTAAATCCGATGGCGAGTAACAATACGAAATACTGTGCTATAGAACATGCTAAAATGTTACTGCACGAGCTGATTGGATGCATCGACCGTGATGGTAATATTTTTAAATTAGTTATGCATTTTATTGTTTATAACCCAACTTTTAATATTGGGTGACGACTTATGACACAATGCCATAAATTACATTTCCCAGAATTGAGTTCCGCCCGCGAACATCACTGAACATTAGTCATAATTTTGGTCCATCTTAATTGACCTACCCGACTGTTTAATTTTTTACGTGATTAGAGAAAAAACAAGTAAATAAAAGTATATATAGGCCACTAAAAGATCTTTATATACATATTTTCAAAACTGTCTTCATTGCACAGACATACGTGACTGCGTTTCAACTCACCACAAAACAACAGCTTCATTTATAACTAATTAATTTAGAATTAATTTGGATAATAACAACAATGCTCTTAATTACGTGTCATCAAGGTTAACTCATTAATACGAGTGTATCTATTGTATCCAACGTGACATTCGTGCTCAGCGGATGGCGTTGGCGTCGCTGAAGACGCGTCGCGTCCTGCGGAAGCGAGCGCGCCACCGGACGCGACCGACGCAAGCCTGCTTGTGCCCTGCACGCCCGGCGGTGAGTAGACCAACTACCCACAGACACGGCATCTAATTGCCACGAAGAACGCAATTTTATTAACGTAGTAGCAAACGATATGCATGCCACCTGATTTTAAATGGTCACTATGGCTAATCTGAACACTAAGTTTGAACGCCCCATGTCCAGTCTACAGTCTACTACAGGTAACAAGAACTATTATTACAATGTTTGAATTGAATTGAATTATTATTTTGCATTTTGGTCGCCACGGTAGTGGCCTGCACTGCCGCCTTGGAGTCGTGGGTGAGACCTATTAGAATGTAACATAAGTTATCTTTATTAAATAACAACGCTGAAACATAGATCACAAATTAACATGAATTATTAACATATATAAGTGTTAATGAAAAAGTGATTTAATTTTTTTCTAAACTTCGGAAAATATACGATAGTATTGCGAAAATATCAAGTGTTAATGAAAAAGTGATTTTTTTTTTCTAAACTTCGTAAAAGATACGATAGTATTGCGAAAATATCCTTGTGTTATTTAAAATGCCGTTGACACATTATGCTTATCCAACATTTTAATGTATAATAATTAATCATCCCTTTATTATTATCTCACTAGAGAGTAATAGGTTTATAATAACAGAAGCGCACACTAAGTTGCCGTACCTCCTGTGCAGTGTATTCTGCCTAATCAAATCCCTAAAACTGAAACTCAGCAGTGCTCACAGAACGACACAGTGAGAGAAAAAGGCCCTACTGTGGTGGCGAGGCCGCGGTGGGCCTTTTGCGTTAAATACTACCAACATACAATTATGTTCAGAGGCCCTAGTATCTAAGCCGAAACTAAATCAAACGCATAATTCCATATATCGACATTATTGGTTTGTCTAAGGGCGTTCTCAAATATGAATTCAAGCAATGGAAACGAAATTTTTTTTCGTTATCGTCGCTCTATTTAGGGGCGCTGCTAACAGATTAATTAAATTATACGGATTTCGAATATGATTTTAGTAAACATCAAAACTCGTACTAGGGTCTCAGTTCATCGACATCAATATATCGCGGTACCGTCGCTGAAGACGTGCTACGTCATAATGAGCGTGCCTCCCCGGTAGAGTCTCCTTTCTACTATGTTGGAATGTCTCCTGTCCAGTGTGTTCTGGTTAATCATATCCTTCAAACCGAACTGCAACAGTTTTATTTTATTTTATATTAACAGAATAGCAAACGAGCATGCAGGTCACCTGATGTTAAGTGATCTCTGCAGCCCATGGACATCCACACCTGACGTTGTGTGTGGATGCGCCTCCTGAGCACTAAGTCCGAATGCGTCCTGTCCAGTGTATTTTGCCTAACCACACCCTTCAAACCGAAATACAGCAGTGCATAGCTGCTTTT
>DWKW01001524.1:0-12523 GCA_018250115.1 Doberes anticus | reverse complement strand
ATTCTAAATTGGTCGGTACTCACGACGAAGATTCTTACTCGTTTTACTCGACGATGCCTTGAAGCTAGTCGCAGGTAAAATGTCTCTGTAATGTGATACCTATTGTTAGTCATTTGTCTGTCACTATATTAATAGAAGGTCTATTAAGACATGCTACTTTTATCCTTACCTCAAATGGGGAAATCATTTGCTTTGTTATAAAATACGAAAACCATTAGTATTTTAAAAATACAACGTCCATTATAATACTTACTTACGAATTAATTGAAAGGGACAACAGACCCGTTATGCATACGTATTTCTGTAGTATAGTAAAGCTATGTCGACTGGTTTTCGCTTGATCCCTGTCGAAGTTAAATAAAGTAAGAAAGGGAAGAAAGGGATCCGTAAGAATGGATACATGTATGTAAGTAGATGATTAAGTAATCAGATAATTAAATAGGTAAATGTTACATCCCGGTCGGTCTACTTTTCTAGTACTTTGAACATCACATAATACTTCAAATATACATATCAAAACGTAGCTATTACCAAAGTAGCGCATTTTATATAGGCTCCAATTAAAACTTTACCGGGCTGTCGTCGAAATCGTTTTTATGTTTCCCTCTGCACTTATTACCTTCCGCTTTTCTTGTTTGCGAAAAAGGCACATTATTTATTTGCTTGAAACCGTAGCGTGGCTGTCTGCTTGCAAGTGTAATCCATACAGAAAGCAACCTACTTTTTTAAAGCTCCATTATTATGCCCACAATGCAAAGTACACGAATATTCTCTACGAAAAACAAGCGATTTTATGAGACCTACCCATGACGTTAAGAATTATTGGTTTCGTTATACTTAATCTTCAGGCATTTGTCAGATGTCACGTTCCCTTTGTTTTAAGTAATGATGGTCGCAGAGCGTCTCTAGGTGCATTTATAAAGAAGTTGTTTTTTTTTTTGCAAAAATTACAGCGAGAAAAATGAAAAGTTTTTGAAGCGAAATATATCTTTCCGGTTAATACTAACATAAAACATTCCATTTAAATGTTAAATTAATGCTAATTTACGAGATATCTGTCAATTTAATTATGCCATTATCACACATCAGACTTACTTTTGGAGGATCATCACAGCTTTGGTGACGTCTATTTGTCATTTAAAGGTCAAGTAAAGATTAAAAATCAATACAAACACTTAATCATAATCAAATATTATAAACAAATGATCGTCTTAACTTAAACGTCCTTAATATCTTCTTCTATTAGAAAACAAATATATAATAAGTAGTGTAAACATCATTTAGGTAAAAGTAAGTTAAGGAAATTCGAACGACACGAATTGAAAGGGAAATTAATCCGTAAAAATCTCCATCGGAATTCCATTAAGCTTTATCTCCGCAATTCATTAGTTGAGTATTTACTTTATTTCTATTGGTCTTTTACTTTGGTTTTTAAAGCAAACACTAATTCTGTTTCATTATTTTATGTTTAGATATTCTGTTTAATTTCATATTCGAAGGAGGACCAAAAACAGTGTAATACAGGTTAAGTCTGTTCAGCTACCCATTTAAGGTCCCACGCAGCTTCAGTAGTTTAGACCTGTGAAAATGTAACGAAACCATTTTCTATCTTTCCGCACATACATAAGTTACATCGTCATCAACGTATTCATATCTCACTCCAGCAGTGAGGTCGAAGGGGTTTAGACCATAGCACCTCACCCTAGCCAAGTGCGTATTGGCGAATTTCATATGCGTTTAAGATGATTATGGGGAACTCTCAGGCATGCAGGTTTTCTCACTATATTTTCCCTCGCTGTTAAAGCAAATCCTTATTAATACTGACTAACCGAAGCGAAAGTTTAAGAAACTTAACCACTAGGCTATTACACACGTGACAGAAACCTTTTATTGGACGATCGTTCGGAGAGTTCTAGGTTGGATTCCCATAGGAGCAGACATTTAATTGACAAGTAAAATTTTTTGTTCATGGTTTGTGTCTATACATCGCACCCACGACACAGAAAATCCTACTGTGAATGTGAAAGCGTTATTAACATTACATGATACACATGTAGTCAACCATGAACGAAGCATAGGTTTATTCTCAGAGATGAGAAGGATTTAGGAAAAAGTATTGTATTATGCGACTTTATGGAATTTAAATGCTTTTGAGGAATCTTACGGATGCAAGTACCTACGTTACAAATGCATATCTTTTCAACTGTCTTGTATTGCCTTACAAGTACATACTTTTTAACTGTCTTCTATTAGATTACACAGAATTAATTGTGCCGACGACAAAAAAAAGATTTGATACCACTCAAATGATACCTCATATAGCATACGTTACGATATACGTTTGAAAACTTTGATATTAACTCCCTAACACATGACTCTCGTAATTGTTATCATTTTAAGCCATATTTATGAATATGTATGTGCTGTGTTGCTATTTTAATCAAGCAATCAGGTTTTGGTTATTGTTAAATTACATTTGAACAAAAAAGGAATTCGTAATAATCACGTATTGACCAACTAAATTGTAAACGAATCGTTCTAGGAAGCCATCCGGCGCAGTCATTAAGATTATTAAACGAGATAACAATAATGATTTCAGTTTATCATTATTATCGATTTGTTCGACGGCTCTCAGGTCTTTAGTAAACGTTATCTGGACAATCTATAAATTAACTATTTAGCTATCTATAACAATCATTGACTTTATAAAGAAGACCTACGCTTATATGATAATGGTTTCATCTGAACTTCTATTTTTGTAGAAATAAAAAACGTAGTAATTAGACATAATAATGGTACTACTGTGGCGGCAAAATAATATGTATGTATGTATGTACGTTAGTAGAGTCTTATGTTTTACGGTATGAAGGGTGTGGTTAGCCAGAATACTCTGTGCAAAAGGCATTCCAACTGAGACATCAGCAATAGAAACGCATCAGCGTGCGACCTCAAATAGGTTCAAAGTCCTTCAGCTGTAGTGTCAGGCCTGCATGATTGCAATTTCAAAAAGATATAGTATTTAATTAATTACAATGTTATTTAATACATTTACAATAAAAAAGTTTAAAAATATGTGATTTAACTGAATATGGTAACGCGACAGCAGCCACAATTTTTAACGGATCGTAATAAAATTTAATTCACAAACAATTATGTTTAATTCTTATTAAACTGCAATAGGCGGCGAGATTTTGATACCTGATAATAGGTCAAATCGGACTCACATTTAAAAAAAATCACTTCTCCGATATTTTAAATTTCGATTCGTCTGCATCATAATTTGATCAAAGACCGGATCAAAATGATTTTATTTTTTAAGATATCAGACTTTCTTACTGGTTTCTTTATAGTTTATGTGATTAGGTTTTCATTTTAATTTTTCTCATTTTAGTGATATTGACTTGTCAATGCGCTGCAGTGATCATTAAAGTACTCTTTTAATGTAAGAAAAATATATGAGCCTTAAAACAGTGACTGCATTCTTACATTTAAAATAATTATAATTACACATTATTATTAAATCTGTACAAGATACGCTAAAATAAGAAGCACTTACTTATATCTTATACTTACTATATCTGCCCAGACATACTCGTAATATAATCGTCGAGCTATAATAGCGATGTATCTAAATCATAATGGGTTCCATGAACTTCATGGCCATCTACAATTCGTAAACAACGCATTGCGTGACGTAGTTCATTCATATAACTACTCCGTTACCTGTATATACCTAGTAGTAAATCTGAGAAGGATAAAATCCATTGAGATCAAATAATATTTCTTTTAATGCTTTGTATTTTTTTTTCTCCATCTTTTCTTCGTTTTAGTCGTACCGCTCGACCGTATTTTGCGAAGCGATCTGAGTCACATGCGTAAGTCTAGATAAGAATTGTTTCTTAATAGATTGCCACGATCTAAACAGGATAATAACATTGTTTCTTGGAAAACTGACTTAATACACTGATAGTAAACTAAGTATCACATTGTACGCTAAGGGAGTAGAGAGACTCTTAATATTCTAGGGGACCACACAATTTATTAAACTACAATACGGTATATCAGAAGCTGTGAAGTTGTTAAGGCGGTCGACGTTCTTATACATTGTTCGACTGTGGATCGTCTTATTGCGGCAAGGCATTCAATAATGAAGGTTGTGTAAGCTTTTTTTTAACAGAATAGCAAACGAGCGTTCACGCCACCTGATGTTAAAAGTTCATTGCAAACCATGGACGTCCACATCAAACCTCAACCAGAATGGAAGTCCTATCTGAGGTATGTGGATGCGTTGCTACTTCTGAGGAACAAGTTGGAATGCCTCCTGTCCGGTGTCTTCTGTTTAACTACACACTTCAAACCGAAACACAGCAGTTCGCACTGCTGCTTTACGGGAGACGCAACGGTGGTGCCGCCGCAGTCAAGTCTCCGACATAAGACTCTATCACCGTCAAATCCTTCAGTCCTATTTTTATGTTAATGAAGTGACAAATGAGTATACTGGGCATTTGATGTTAATTTGTCTCTTCAGCCTATTAACTATCAACCTCAAATGAGACCGAATATCTACATGAGGACGTATGTAACGTAGACACTCTTAAGGAATCAGTAGGAACGCTTAGTGTCTCAAATTGATGGTATACCGTCAGTAACGAATGACAATCCGAAATGTAAAAACGTTATATGATCTTCTTATAACTTGATTCAATGTAGAGTCCCTCGTACAACCTGACCCTATTCAGGTCAATATTTCGAATACTGAGCACCTTTCTTTGAGGTAGGTCAAAGATGCTTTGTCAAAGAAAATTTGGATCAAGGACTTTAGTACCGGTTGAATATCTATTTTCTGACCTTTGAAAATAAATCGGACGTAGTATTATGAGAATCCCTATTGGTCATACATATAACAAGGTCTTATTAGAGTTTATGTTGTATGTAGCAAATTTTTACTTTAGTATGCTTTCATAGATATGTCTTTATCTCTATCATCTCTGAAAGTAGACCCGTATCGAGCATTGGTGTAATAATAAGTTAATGGCGATGATAACACTTTAATAGTGAATATTCTTATATTACTTCCATTTATAACTGATTTGATAACGTTCCTTTGCCTTTGAATAGTGTAATAAATACCACTATTGTTTGAATACCATAGACATCAACAGAGACAAGAACGCATACACCCGGACAAAAATCTAAATTCTTCATTCAAATTTCCACTCCGCTGGGAATCGAACCTGCTAAACGGCGGACCGGCAAGTTGACTACTGTGCCACACGGGCCGTCAATATTTATTTTAGAAATGTTGCAACTATACTTATACGGATTCTTATCTATGTATAACCAAGGTGTTCATAAAGTGTAGCTAACAGCAATATACTCAGCCTGTTATAGTACTTATAAAACAAATAAGTTTCATATTTATCACTATTTCTTATTCGAAAGATCTGTCTTAAAATAGGCAACTAGTTTCATCCTTTTGAATATTACTACTAGGAAGTGAAAATGTTTACTAAGGACGTCCTCAGCACGTTTTTAGACGACAAGGTTACTCTTTGTCTGTGTTTTTATAGAATAGATGACAAGCGTTTTATGCGATGATGAGGTCAAATCGCATTAAAATTAAATTCTCTTAAACTGGCCCTACTAAAATAGAATAAAATGATTTTTGAATAAAAATAAAATTTGGGCGTTTAGACGTTAAGTATTTATGTATATTACGCACTACATATACTATTATCGTCACAATTCTCACGTAGCTATGATTGTCCAATGAATATATGTATATTTGACGAACAAATTGATTTCGAATTTTTTTTATCATCTGTTTGTTGGCCAATTGCACGAAAAGTACATAACCCGATTTAAAGAGACTTTCATAGTTTAAAAGCACAAAATCAGTATTCAACACTACAGTACGTTTGAACAAGGCAGCTCAAGTACAACTTGGTACACAACTTGACTCATCTTATTACCGCTAATACCACTTATTGATCAAGTTGCGGGTGAAGTTCTATACATGTAAATATTTATTCGTGAAAAGTAACTTTGTGTAATAAATAACATTAACATTATGAACCGAAATCAAATAAACACTCAAACTCTTAATTAGTAAAGCAGTTAGGAGTACAATGGAAGGAAACAAAATAACTTTCTAATTTAAGAGGTCTAAAAATAAATGATACGAATTTAGTACTTTAATTACTTAAATATACTTATACAAATTATAATAAAGTAAAGCTGGAGAGTTTGTTCGTATGAACGCCTTCATCTTAGGAAATACTAATCGAATTGAAATTATATCCAGTTTTTGCAGGTTTTTTTTTATTGTAAAGGAGTAGCAAACGAGCATGCAGGCCATAAAGTGGTCTGAGGTCGTAAGTATTTTTTAAAAAACGCATACGGCACATGACGGTAAGTGGTCACCGTCGCCTATGGACAGGTGCAACACCAGAGGAATCACACGTGCATTGCCGGTCTTGAAGGACTCGTTTTACATTCTTCTTGAAGCCCTCAGAGTCATAGCTGGGCGGAAATGCCTCTAACGGGGGATTTGTTGCTACTCCTGAGGTCTAAGTTGGAATGCCTCGTGTCCAGTGTACTCTCCCTAACTGCTTTACGGCAACAGTAGGTAGAGGTGTTGCCGCTGTAGGCACGACATAAGACTACCACTATCGAGATCCCATTTATAGAAGAAGGCTCTAGGTAACATAACTTTATGATAATTATGTTTTATATAAATATAATATCTTTGTCGAATTCCGTTAACACTATAATTTAATTAATCAAAATAATTATTTTAATATTTCCAAAATGACGAACGAACATTCTTAGGCATGAATAGTCGTGAATTCATGATGTACAATTTTGTATAAATATAATATATTTTTCGAACTTTATTGACACTTTAATTTACTTCATTAAATCACTTTGACTCTCTTCTATGTTTCTTTAATAGCGATTTACAAGTCAGTAAGTCAATCAAATAAATCAGTAGCTGTGTGTTAATGTAAAAAATACACCCATTCCATGAATATAATATAACTCGCAGGTAGCCTTCCCGTAATGTTTTTTCAAAACACAATTTCTTACGCAACATTTAACAACTAAGTAAGAAGATTCTTACTTTAACGCTTCAGATACGAAAAATATTATGATGTTACAATCAGGAATGGTGTAATCCATCGAGTAACGTGACTCACCGACGTATGTATTTTTTATATTAACAGAATAGCAAAACGAGCATGCAGGCCACCTGATGTTAAGCAGTCACTGCAGCTCATGGACATCCACATCAAACTTCAACTAGGAGTGAAATCTTGTCTGAGGTTGTATGTAGATGCGTTGCTTTTCCTTCTGTCTAACTATACCCTTCAAACCGAAATACTGTTCTCATAAAGCAGCAGGCTTTACGGCAGAAATAGGTGCAGTGGTGGTGCCGCTGCAGTCGTGCCTTCGACATAAGACTGTACCACCATAGCTCTCAGAATTCAATGGTTTCAGAATTCATGATTTATTTACTCCATCACACAATGTACAACACACAATATTACAACGAAACAACTTTTACTTAGTTAAATCGAAGATTCAAGATACATACAGGAAACAATAAACAAGGTTTAGTAATCGCTCCCAATCCATTTCAATCGAATCAATTTTACCTGTAATAAGATACAGAGAAAACAATTTATAAACTTGTCTAGATATGTAACGAGTATTCTCGACGCAATCGTGTAGTAGGAGAAATAGTTGAAATATGTGACTAGCATTTCTCCAGCGATTTTGTCAGCAATTTGAATTTGAATTGAAAAAAGTCAAATTTTTAATTCGAAGATATCATAATAGACCCGTATGTGCTGTAAAACAGTAGCTTTCTGCTACTAATCTGGATCTCTACCAGTTGCCTTAAGAATTCCACGATGGGCCCTAAAATATGGGCCCTAAAATAAACAGCATTGATAATAAAACAAAAATCGATCTAAAACTTATCCACTTCTCTAATCCACACAAGTTATGATCACACGACACTAGTAATAATAATATTACACCACATTATAGGAGTATAATAAACAAGGAATAGTTTCCAAACTTCAAAGCCCCAATATACACAAGTATAGAACATATTGAAATTACTCGCCTGTCAATGCCAAGAAGGTAAAATTTTAGTTAAATCATGTCAACAATTTTAATCAAACTCTATTATGGCTATGTTTGTCGACTGCTATATTAAATAGAATATGTACATAAAATGTCTATGTTGTATTTTTATAATAAAAGAATAGAGGTGGTAGAGTATTATGTCGAGTGGTTTGGCAGAATATAATGGACATGAGGCATTCCTACTAAGTCCTCAGGAGTAGCAATGCATCCACGGACCTGAAATAGGAATTTGATCCTATTTGAGGTTGGATGCACACGTATGGGCTGCAATGCCCACTTATATCAGGTGGCCTGCATGCTCGTTTGCTACTTCACCACCAGTATAAAAAATATAACTTTAAGGCGTTCTTATCGGTAAGTACTTCATGTAGTTAAACCAAACCAAAATATCTGATAAGTACGAAGTGTACTTACTTCTTCACAAGTCTTTCCGTGTTGATTACCCGACTTTCAGTCCCAAACCGATTAGCTTCGACAGTGATATTCAGTTTGTTATTTTCAACTCTGACATTTATCTGGATGAACCTCTCGGAAGAGACGAGCTCGGGCAAGGAGAATGATCCTCGAGACCCGCAAAAGAATTCATTCAAGACAAGGAAACCTTCATAACATTATTTCAGAAGATATAACAAGGCAAACCCATTTTCGAATTGTAGTTCGATATTATTTCCATACTTTTATATTTAAGTTCTCTTTCTTTAAGTTTACTTTCTTGAGATTTCTTAATATGTTGTGCAAGATTCCCTTCCTTACATTGTACTAAGAGGGACATTTTTAAACAACTTGTTCAAGCTGGGATTCTCTAATTGCAACAAGAAAACATGTCATTGTGGCTAATTACTTGCTTATAAAATCTGTATAAAACTTCAGCAAAATAAATCATATTTAAAACTTTTTTTCCGTACACCGAAAGAATGAAATCGCATTCTATAAACGTAGATACACAATAGCACTGTGTAGGCAGATACATAAGGGTGGAATCAGACTGGTCGATAACGGAGGAAACGCAGTCATTGCGTAATTCGCGAACAATAGTTTTTGCCGCGACGGCTGAGCACAGTTACAAATAATGGAACAGATAAAGTACTTGTTTCTCCAGCAGCGAGTAACTGTTACAAAAAACAAGTACCTACTGAGAAAATCGATAACTTTTATTTTTTATAAAATAAATAATAATAAGTAATGATCATATCATTACCATTTCTGTCCCCCGTCTGGGTACGGACCACCTCTCAACGATTTAGTCATGGTCCATGGTCCGTGGTCTTTGGTAAAACATATTGCCACGTCACGTCGTCTTTGTATAAGGATTATTACTTCATTGAACTCTTTGTATATCGCTTGTGTTTCTGTTAGTTTCTCGCCGGTAGTACCATAGGTGCCCATTCTTAGGAATAAAAAGTCCAATCTGTGTAGTGTTACGTCATTTACCAATCACACTGTATCCGATTCTTAAAAAAAATTGATTGAGCCACCATCGCTTTTATGAACCGCCTAATTACATTAAGCACTTGTAACGATATATATAATCCTATCGAAGAAACGTTAAGAACGTATTTTTTTTTCCATTACTAAGCAAGTATTTTTATAGAGCAGAAACTTCCTTTTATAATTTTGATAGTAAGAGATATTTTTTTAGGTTTTCTTTCTTTCGGAATTTCTTTCGGAGCCAGTTTTGGGGCGGTTGCCGCCTGCCCGGTAAAATTTTACCGGTGACAAATTTGACATTTGATTTCATTTGATCACACATGAATCACACATCACACATCATGATCACATTTCACATAAAAATTGACATTTTACGGTAAAATTTTTCACTCTCAAGCTCTTAAGCTACTTACGAACTACTGTTAAATTCTAGCTCACTTTGAAATAAATGTAAAAAATTATTATGTAAAACGGATAGACAGAGTAACAAAACGATAATGTTCCCATGTATTTGCATGTGTTTTACGTTTCACGTTAAACACAGTGGAGTAACGCATGCCAGAAGTTAAATGATAAAATACGTTCTGTTTAATTCCGTTAGAGGTAGACGTAGCACTAAATCAAATCAGCGGTAACCGTTTCAGTTCATTGCGGTTCATCAATTAAGGCTTCATTTATCAAAAAAGTACTCAAGGTTTAAAATAAACGATAGTGGCTGGCAAATTTTTAGGTTCAAATAATGAAGAGTTTCGGTTACGTATATTTTTTAAATGATCATCTAAAATTGCAATATCTTTTTTCAATGCTTTACAAAAGCTGTCGTTTTCAATAAAAGTTTTATCATTCGAAATGTCATACAATGTCGTGTTCTAGATTTGCACAAAATTAAAATCTTATGTGCATAATGAAGTAAAGAAAAGTTAAATAAAGTTAAGCGTTACACACGATTTCTCTTTACAGCTCGCTTTAAACAATAACTGTTTTTCATTTTAATTGATCGCATATTATTGGTTGGTTATGCAGGTATCGGCAACGGAACACGTCGTATTGCTCCGCGCCGGTCTCTTTCATGGGAACAATTTTTTGGAGATGTTACAGAGCAGAATATAATAAAAAAATTCGTGGATAGGTGACAGTATAACTATTACAAAATATCTGTACTATAAAACTGCAGTATTCACGCTGGTTTGTTACGGTACAACTGTCTTAGTAGCAGAACCTCTATTTGGACCACGTAATTATTTAAAAAGTACTAGCGTTCACATCTCTATTCTTCATCTTTTTGTTATATTGACTGAATAGCCAACGAGCATGGAGGTCGCCTGATGTTAAGTGGTCACTGCAGCACTGCACTGGATGTCCATCATCCACATTCAACTTCAAATAGGTCTAAAATCCTATATGAACTCCTACGTGCCGTTTACGAGAGGAATGTCTCCTGTCCAGTACGTTCTGCCTAACCACACCCTTCAAATCGAAATACAGAAGCGCTGACACAGCTGCTTTCCGGTAGAAATAGGTGCTGCGGTGGTGCCACCGCAGACGATCCTTTGACATCTTACAGTACTTCGACAGTAGTTCTGTTTGTTGCTATACTTGTTCGTTATATTGTATATAGGAAGAAAATGCAACAACTAAGGTAATTAAACCAAATAATGCTTCCAGGGGTAGATTCAGAACATACGAATAAACTTAGCCATCACAGACTACTTAGAGTTTAACCACACTCGGCTCTTTCGCTCCATTATTGTCCAATTAGTGCTATAATCCTATTAGCTGTGGCCAGGACCTAATAAGAACTGAATAAGGCGCAAATCTAATAAAGACTTAAGTATTTATACGTTCGATCTTTGACGTAAGAAAGTTAGAATACTCTAATAATAAGAAATAGAATTGGTAGTTTTATTATAAAAATTTTAGCTTTTGTACAGAAACATTTTAGAATAATACAGTCCGCACCAAATTCGTTTTCTTTATTCATCTGTACAAGTTTCACAATATTAGAGAAATTTATTTTGTACAATTTTAGTTTTAAACCGTTCTCTATTTGGAATGGAATACTTTCAACGGAAATTAACAGAAATAGATAAACATTAAAAGGGTCTTCCTATGAGAATTTTAAAACTCTAGATAATCATATTAAGTACGTCTAACCATGTTGAGCTATCTGTCCTTAGTACGAAAAAAAATGTACCAAAAATTGGCTTATTGACACTTGATTCCATGATCTACACATAAAATAAAGAATACAATATCTTAAAAAGTAGTTTATTTTTTTATATCATATGGTGACCGTCCATTGCTTCAAGCTGTAGTTTTCACGATGTAAAAAGGTTGCTCTACCCACTAATATGATATATTATGTGCCATTATAATCTACAAATAGACAACACGAAATAATTACAAAGGAGTATATTTTGTTCCAACTTAGTCCTCAAGTGTCGGAAAATATCCACGTCCGATTTTAAATAGGATTTCAATCCTATTTGAATTGAGTTTACTATTATGCAGTAGGCTACATTGATCACTTGGCCTTCATTCATGTTCGCTACTCCCTAAATAAAAAAAACCAAGTTGCTATTTTACGTACAGAAGTATGCTAAGTTACATTGCTGGTATTAAATTGTTGCGAAAATGCGAATAAACGGTTACCCACTGAAGTGTTACCGGTGATGGATGATTTTGATCGATCGATTTGCGCCGACGACACGGCACGTCGGGGTATTTTATGCGTAAACAAAGCTTACAAGCATATCGTAGTATTAAGATGCGTAAACATGTTGATCATAATTTCATTATCGTCGTGTCTATTTTACTTATCAACATTCTGTAAGTTAAGTGTACTGTACGTTTTTTTATTATTATTCAATCGGAATAGCAAACGAGCATGCAGGCCACCTGATGTTAAGTGGTCACTGCAGCCCATGGACATCCACAT
>DWKW01001523.1:0-12529 GCA_018250115.1 Doberes anticus | reverse complement strand
CCAGTCCCAGGTCTGCTGGAACAGATTTCATCTTGAAGTAGAACCTCTGTACAATATTCTACAAATCTGTTTTCATATTTAATTTTACAGTGTACATATAATGTTAAATAAATTGATATTATTTTGGCTTTCTTGAAAATGGTTTCGTTACATGTCGCTGAATTTTATCGAAATCTCTTTGATACCGTGTGATAAACATTTATCTAACCGACATTCGGTGAACCAAGTAATGGTTCAGAAATTATAACTTACGAAGACAGAAGATAATACAAGTCTGTTTAATGGTTGTGTTGATTACAATCATCGTCGCACACAGTGTCACGTTGTCTCTAAAACTTAAAAAAGGACCTAATTAAATTCCATTCAATTAATAGTCCTTATTTAATGGAATGGAATGGATGGATGGATTAATGGACCTATTCAGAGTACGGCTAACGGACCTTGTCTTGAATTAACAAATTAAGCATTCGTGAAGGCCATAATGGATTCTATTTGACCTGACATGAAAACTTAGTTTTAAAAGCTTATATTAAAGTCCTATTTTTACGTTAAAGACGCAATTACATTATGGTGGTAGAGTCTTATGTCGAAGGCTCGTCTGCGGCGGCACCATCGACGCATCTTTTTAGGCCGTAAAGTAACGTAAAAGGAAGTGTGGTCACTGCTTGGGCTGCAGTGATCACTTAACATCAGGCGGCCGGTTAGCCTGGACACATCTTTTTATAAGCCGGAAACACCTTTGTAAAGCAAAACATACCCTTGTTAATGCTGGAAATACTTTTTCTTAACATACACAACTTTTTCGCCACATATTGTGCCACATGTAGCAAAGGCAGCGATAGATGAAATGATTTTAATTTTATAGTTTTCTTTATTATAATCATTTAATTTGCAAATTTTGGTTAACATTAATTAAATAGTTAATTCCATGTTTTAATTATTCGTTGTGAAATAAGTTAATTGTAGTAGAGAATATTTAATTTAATTTATTCACGTAAATTAATTTGAAATTTTATTTCAATATATTTTTATTTTTTGTTCCATTTTTTTTGTGTTTTAGTATTTAAGTAAATATAATTAAGCGAATATGGTATCAGGACTACTCTAGACTCCATTTTTTTAAATACGTGCAATTTGCCAGCTCTGTTCACATTTATGAGCAAGCCTACTATATGGAATTGTACACATACACGTAGCCAGAACACCTTCGAAACTACTTTAATAGGTTTCATATACAATTTCGTCGAAACATAGATTGGTCACGTCACGCAGTTCCCTAAGAAAAGCTTTAGAGGTTGCCTATGATTATGACACGTATGTGCATGACCCTGTACAAACTGGCAATTAAATCTAAACATTCGCTTGAATTGTATTTTTATAGTCTTTAAAATAATTGTTTTTAAACTATTCCTTCACGGCTATAAATGTTATGGCGCAATAGAGACATAGTAATTGTACCCATACCTATTTCTTAACATCATTATTGTGTAATTTCAAAGTAACTAAAATTTTAATCTCGATAAGACCAGTCTTTGGCAAAAATTCTGCTTCTAATTTAAGTCACGCGAAAAATTAAACGTGATCCTTGATTAATTAAATGAATTAAAATTTTTAATTACAGTGCCAAATAACGAATCGTATGTGCTTACGGAACAATCGATATTTATACGTACGTTTTTTTTTAAATATGTGGGTATTATTCTTGCGTATTCCGAGATAATTTGAATTCGAAGTCAACGGAATAGTCGGCAATTTGCAACTTTCAAATCCCGGAAACAGACACAGGCCAAGATACTGTTACGGCACTAATGAGCTGCTACAGACCAGTTTGCAACAAGTTTTTGCAATGCCATAATCTGCAAAATATAACGATAAAAATAGGTATTCTATTCTTACTCATTTGTACTCTATGATTTCATAAACTACCTTTCAAACTTATCCAGCGACTGAAATGTTATGAAGTACCTACGTCGGATGCCCAAGAAAACTATTTTCTAACGAAAAAAGATTTTCGACACTATTTATTTATATTATATCTATTTGGGTAGAATAACAGTCCCGTTTAGAGTTCACACAGAATTAATTCACACGCAGGTAGCATCGGCTTATATACGCAACTGTTATAATGATATAACTGTTATAATATGTAGAATAACTTCTACAAAATTCATTATTTGCACTTTTTCCTATTATTAAAACTGTAAATAATAGATATGGTGTTGATTGTCTGATTCATAAGTAATTGATATTTTAATTAGGGGTGGTACTATTGTTTGTATTCAATAGCCTCAATCATTATACAGAATAGATAAAAGTGTGTCCTATAGTGTTTAACATACCTGACTTTCAAGCTTTAATTAGACCTTGATAATAAGTTTTAGACTTAAAAGTATAACTTAAAAATAATTCGACTTGAATTAAGTGTTTAAGTTACCTTTAAGTTTGTTACCTACTGTCACAACGTTTGACGAATGATTATTTGGATAACTTGAAGAAAGCAAGGAAGCATTATATATAAGATAATTAGAGAGCAATACAGTATATTATAGTGTAAATAATGGGATATATTTTTAAGTAGGTAGATCCCACATATGCTTCTAATGATATTTTAAATTATAGTTTACATTTCTTTAATTTAGATTAAAAAACTAAAAGAAAAGATAAGAAGTAGATTAAATGTTTTAACAAACTTTTTCCTAAATGTAGAGTACATTTAATGTTGCATACATTACATATGATATCTTTTCTATAGAATATGTTTTAGACCTTTGGTGTGATATTATATCGAAAGATTCTATTAATATGTACTTCTACTTTATTCGGCGAAATATTATTTATTTGTGCAAAGTAACTAGTCATTTGCAGTTTGATACATATATCGGTATTAACTTGCATTCCAAATCGATTCGAAGATGGACCGAAAAGGAAGAGGGATAAATCTTGTTAGATCAGATAGGGCTCGCAACACAGATATACTTATGTACGTTTCCCGAAGCGGCACAGCCGGTTCGTGTAAACATCTTAAATGTATTGTGCAACAACCACGTAACAATATTCTTATAAGTATAACGAAAGTGCAAGCATCTTTTAGTGCTTCCGATATTAATATTATTAAGTTAGGAACTATCGGTCCGGTCAATTAGGGAAGGTTTTTGCCCGGTAGTGAAAGGTGCATGGTAACAAAAGTTTATGTAATATATATGAAACAGGCACTTGGCGACACCGCAAAGATAAAAACTCGGGTCGTTATCTTTGCAGTGTTGATACTGTATGAAACGAACCGCTAATGTATCGTGAGATGACAATAAAATTCACCGACTGCACTGGAGATATTGAGATTTTGATATTTTTCTTGACTGTTTAATTTCAATTCTATCAACGAATTCTTATCGATTCTATTCATGTGACTTGTGGACATTTAACGAAACTGTAAATAAATATATCAAACGTTTTGTTAATATTTGAATTTTTTTATGTAATTTCTTGTATGTAACCCTACGTTATGTATCGCGTAAATTCTAATTTCAGTACCAATTCACCTCCGTTATTCCGGATGGAACTTCAATCTACGGCGGGCGGTGTAGTAAGGAAAGGGCGAAGTGGGCATTAATTCCGATTAATTATTATCAAAATGAGTATAAACATTACCATTAGAGTAATGTCCTTCAGAATTGCATTTCAAAGTACGGCCTGTACCAGATTCGCCTTTTGAATTGCAGACTTAAAGAAATAAGTGCTTGGGAGATAATCCACCAAGACCACCACATCTAGTTCCGTCGAAAGATAGTCAGCTAGGTTAATTTTACTACAGTAAATGTAATGTAAATTACGATTATTTTTTTATAAGACCTAACTTCTTATTAAATTTTAAGACTGTAGACTGTAAGAATGTACCTGTAAGTTAAATAATAACATAATTACGCTTCACACACTTATGAGTGTGAGTGAGGGGCTATCCCTACTAGGATTCCATGTGTCATGGGTGCCATGGACACATACAGAAACGAGCACACAAACACCCAGACAAGGTACAGAAATCTAAATTCATAATTCAAATTTCTGCCTCGTTGAGAATTGAACCCAGCTTCGAACGGTAGACCAGCATGTTGACCACGGCGCCACACGGGTCGTAGTATTTTAATGATCAGTCAGAGCGGTAGTGAGTGGGACTTACTTATGTACAGATTTTAGTAATTTATTACTGTTGTCCCTTCCAGTAGTTTTCTCTTCACGCATTCGGTTGGCGTGATTCCAGAAGCCGGACACCCTCGCTCGTATTTCACTCAAAGCGAAATAGTCGTGCAGATATAAAGCGCACTATTAATGCCGCTATAATTGGACCGCGGCGTCCAATAGTCTGTTCGCGATCGTCAGACAAAAGCTAATTTGATCTTCCTTGAATACGAGCTTCGTTACCAAACTCAGCGGAATATTAGAATTACAAATTGAATTATCCAAGGAAAAGTGAATGTTTGTGTCGGCCTGGGACGTCCTAGACGTAACTAGCAGCACCAAATCGGCGACCTAATGGTAAAGGGCCAATTAAGAGTTAGTTAGGCAGATAACACTGGACGGGAGGCATTCCAACGTAGTCCTCAATAGTAGCAACGCATACACACAACCTCAGGTGTGGATGTCGAGGGGCTGCAGAGACCACTTAACATCAGGTAGCTTGCATGCTCGTTTGCTACTCTGTTAATATATATAAAAAAGGAGTACCCGTAACCGAAGAGCATGCATGAAACGATTGATGACAGTTGTAGTACCGTAACAGTTGGCGGTCTTTCATCTGTGCCTACCCCAATTGGTGACAGGCGAGAGTTTATGTATGTACGTATGTATGAATTACTTAAATGTAGTAAATAGCGAAATTTTAATGCAATTGTACAAACATTTTAATTGCAATATTATTGTTCTTTTGTTTTAAGGAATGATTAAAAAATTACGTGCGATGAAAACGCATACAAAGCTTTTATTTATTTTGTTAGTAAGACCGGTTCTTTTTTTATTTAATGTGGGCAATACCTAATTGATGGTGGTAGGGTCTTATGTCTCAAACTCGCCTGCGGTGGCACCACCGTACCACCTATTTCTGCCGTAAAGTAGCAGTGCTAGAACTGGTGTGTTTCGGTTTGAAGGGTGCTACTCTGTATATATTTATAAATTAAATAAAAATGATAAAAAAAAATACAGAATGCGAAATAAAAAACATACACATACAATTTAAATTTAAAAAGCTGCATCCAAATTGTTTTCCTGAAGGTTTTGTAACGACTGAAAAAAAAACGTGATAGCAGGATTTTCCTTAAGACAAATTCTAACAAATATGTTACTTTGTAAGAATTGTAAATTAATAGGAATCTTTGAAATGAGGTAAAAAGAACAAAATATAACTTGTTTACCGAATATCTCAAAGTAAAAAATTAGTATACTACACAGATAGAAATGTCAAATCATTTCCTCAGACGTCCATATTACTGGAAGCCTTTAACGACGTTGTGACTTGCTGGAAATTCAACAATGCGCTAAGCAGCTGTTTCCTGAAATTCCTTGATTTAACACCGGCTTTAATTACACAGCTTTGCATATAACTACATCTTTACAGCGAATCTATCATTCTTGTGATTAAGCATTTCGACCCAACGCTCGAAATATTATCTATTCAAAATTTTCGAAATTATGTCCGTATTATAAATTATCACTCGCTTTAACGGTGAAGGATAACATCGTGAGGAAACCTGCATGCCTGAGAGTTTTCCATAACGTTCTCAAAGGCATGTGAAGTCCGCCAATCCGCGTTTGGCCAGCATGGTGGACTATGGCCTAAACTCTCTCATATCTGAGGGAAAACCTGTGCCCACCAGTGGGACAATAATGGGTTCATGATGATGATGATGACATCTTTACACAGAACTGTAGTAGATAGTGAATACAAACTACTGCATTATATGATTCGATACCGACAAATGAGTGCATGACTCACTTTGTCCTACGTGTAAAATTTACACTTATATGCGCGCTAAGCAATTATAGTGTCTCTGTAAAGTTGACATTTGAAATAGGTATGTGTATAATTTTCATACTAATTAATATAGATATGCGACTGCGCATTTAACACAATCGTTACTTGCTGGACAAGTTGAGTCAAATTAAATTGTTTTAACTCCACAATAAAAATAGCAGATATACAAAAATTTGTGCCCCTGCTTTCTTAGGTATAAACATACTACATACATAATACTACATATATAATTAAAAGAAGCTCTACAGTTCGTCAGAGCTAATATCAATGACACGACCATATCGTACAAGCTGTAAAGTAAACAATCCTATGAGGAATTAATATGGTGCTGCAAGTATTTTTCATTTAATAAGGATTTTTCAAAAAGTTAATACCTTTCGAAGTTGGTAACGCAAATGTCCTGTAGCATCACACATGTCCAAAAGTAAAAATGACCACGTACTATGAAGTGGTCCGTGTGCTTGTCACAGACAGATTGTATTCCATATAACAGTAGTCACCATGACAGTTCATAATGGCTTAGAAATTTAAATTACGAATTTTAATATCAGATTCTTGTCTAGGAGTGAGTTCCTGGATTTGTGTATCCATGCCTCACACGACACAGGGTGCTAGTGTATGTTTTTTTT
This sequence comes from Doberes anticus, assembly GCA_018250115.1. Lineage (NCBI taxonomy): Eukaryota > Metazoa > Arthropoda > Insecta > Lepidoptera > Hesperiidae > Doberes > Doberes anticus. The sequence continues at coordinate 5,878 of DWKW01001523.1, read as the reverse complement.
TTGTATAAACAGAATAGCAAACGAGCATGCAGGCCACCTGATGTTGAGTGGTCTCTGCAGCCCACTGACATTCACACCTGAGGTTGTGTGTGGATGCTTTGCTACTCTTGAGGACTAAGTTGGAATGCCTTCCGTTAATTGTTGTCTGCCTAACTACACCCTTCAAACCGAAACACAGCAGTTCTCACGCTGCTGCTTTTCCGCAAAAATAGGCGCTGCGGTGGTGCCGCCGCTGGCGAGCCTTCGATATAAGACTCTACCACCATCAAGTGTGTGTGCGAAGCATCAGTAATATTTAATATAAAAAGAACGTATGGGAAAATTAAAGTGTGTTAATGGAATTAACGTAATATTCAGCAACCGTGACTACTTGTATACCAGTCTGGTAATTTTTCTTCTGTGGTATGCTCGATATTAAACACATAAAGGATTTGGAGCGTAAAGGCCTATTTGCATGTAAATTAATAATGAAACAGGTAGTGGGCATAGTGGCTCAATACTATAGTGGCATACAGAGGCGAGATGTACCTAAATCACACAGTTACATTCGTTTGATACAAATAACGGAGTACCTTAAGTTATAGTAACTTTGGTGAAAGTAGCGAACATAATACATGAAGGTATGGGAAGATGTAGGCAGATCAGGCTGGGTGACGTATGATGGTACTTACAATTAGTTAATCGTTCTTTTGTTTGCTTATAGAATTTTGTTTTAATAAAAAGATATTTCGAAATAATATGAAAGATTACTACTATTTGAGTTGAACTAATTTTATTACTAAGTTCTACTTAAAGATCTTTGCGTGTTTTTGTTATAAGGAGAGATGAACACGAAACGAGTAATGTTTCAAAATACGAAAGTAGAGCATTAAAACAGTAAAACCTTATATGAAAAAATAATAATTTGATTCTACGTAAGGCCGTCGACCTTTTATCGATCGACAGTTTTATGGGCCAAACGCTAACAAACGTCAGCATCTTTTATGCACTATTGTCGTACTTTGGACTTGTGAGTATAAAGTACATAATACTGCGAGGTCACCAACCTGCATTTGTTCAGCGTGATGAACTATGGCCTTAAACTTTCTTATATCAGAGACGGACCCGTGCGCGTCTGTAGGACAGCAATGATTATGACGATGAATATTGCGGCTGTGACTCTCTGTACGTCCCATTGTTGGAACCGGATCTTTCCACGAGAGACTATCTGTACAAAACTGTAAGAAGGCTGGCCTATGATGGTGGATTTTATGTTGGTGGTTATTTGATAGAAAAAGGTTCAATGGTCAGTTATGTGTGATGGTGTTCGACAAGGTGAAATGGTTGTGATCGTATGATAACAACCGTGACTGACCGCTTAACACGCGCTTTGATGTACTAAAATGATACGAAAATTTCCTTCCTTTAACTGGACATATTGTTTGCGATATGCCAGTGATTTAAATGCTTGATCCGGAGCCATAAAAGATGGGGTGGTATGTATATTGGAGAAATAAAAGCGCGGTTCAAATAACATTAATTACGAAGGGAAGTCTTAATTTAACGAAGAACAAAAGAACCATAACATTCCTAAAGTATCTCAAGACTGCATATGGGATCCATCGCTGGGAATTTATTTATTAGGTAGGTTAGGTATTAGTAGCAATGCGTGGGCACCTAAGCAGTTATAACATTACTGATTAAAGTGAGTCATACGCGAAGGAGTTATTATTAATCGTGCAGATCAGAGTTCAGTCTGAGCTGCTGACTAAATTAACAATTGCTTTATTATCGCTGTGTGTATAATCTGATCCGTTAAGCTTAGATTTGTTAACACTTTGTAAATATTCTGATCAGACATTTGATTTTACTTTACTACTTTCTTCGTAGTTTAAGGATGCTGCAATAAAGATCTGTGTATGTATATCTTTTATCGAGAGCAGAGTGTGCCTTTGATTAGTTTAGGTCTATTGGTTGTAATTTAATAGTAAACGGCTCTAAATAATTACGTAATATTCATCATCATCATCAACCCATTATCGTCCCACAGAGATGAGAGAGACGACATATTCAATGCTTTGAAATTTGAGAAAGTGGAACAATACAAGGGGGCACTAAAGAGTAATAAGAATAACTTGTTGCTCTTATCTTCTCATAGGTTATAATTTATGGTTGTCAATCAATAACAATTTGGTATCTGTTGCATCTTAAAAGTTTATTTTTATTACAGAGTGATTGTAGGAGCTAAGAGCTGTTAGGTACATGTAAAGAACATTATCGGAAGTGTATGACGGCCTTAGTGCGGTGTAAATCTATTTAACAATGACATAGAAAATAGATTTGGCACGTACGATTGTTTTAACTCCGTCGTTGTATGAGTCAGAAGATCAAGGTGCCTCTCCGAAGTAAATTGACAAGTTCTATGTAGGTGTTTCACTAAGAAGGCTTTTAGATCCGTCGTCGAATATTTTACGTGGGTAAAGACGTAATTCACGACAAATTTGTAAGATTTCTTAATGTTACCATATATGTTATCTTTTCATTACGCAATATAGTCCGAAATAAAGTGGCATCCTTGTGATTATACTGTACATAAGTTATACCTTTAGAAGTCATTTTCGTTAAATTACTGAAACAAATGAACTAAGCCTACCTATATCTAAGCCTAGCTAAGCTACCTTATCAAATTTCTTAATTATATGCTTATATTGTGGTTATAAGTTAATCGGGCGAATTTCTTTTTTTTGTTTTTATATTATAAATAATAAATAACAAATAACATTTCACACTCTTAGCCCCACGGTAGGATTTAACCTGTGTCGTGGGTACCAAACACAAACACCCAGACCAGACCAAGAATATAAATTCATCATTCAAATTTATGCCCTGCTGAGAATCGCACCCAGGACCTTTTGTACGGCAGACCGCATGTTGACCACGGCTCCATACGGGTCGAATTAGCTAAAGAGTACGCAGGGCAATTGATGTTTAGTGCCCATGGACATCCACATTCAATCTCAACTTCGAACGAAGTCCTATGCGAAGGTCATACGTGGATGCGTTGCAACGAGCGAGCACTAAGTTGGAATGCTTTAAAGCGAAACACAGGAACGCTCACTCATGGCGAGCCTTGTAGTCTAGCACCATCGAGCTCGTCTTACATCTATGTATCATAATACAATGGTTACTTAATGTATATTACTTTTGCTCCACGATTCTTTCTCAGGCACCAAAAATATATTTTCATGAATATAATATAAAGGTATACCTAAAAAGTATGTAAGATATAGCAAATAAGCATGCAAGACATACATATAAAATGGTCATATTGCTTTATTGACATCTGTTTACAAATCGACATCTGTTACTAAAGTCTCGTCCTCCTGCCATATCCTCATCCCATTATCAAGACTCCATCTTCCGGTTCAAACTGCGGCTTTACGGTAGAAGTAATTCCCTCAGTCGTTGTACGGTAGGTACACGTTCTTCTACCTACGGAGTATTAAAAGTCCTACGTGTTCATGTTCGCTAAATAAAACTAACATTATGTCATCAGTCTTATATACATAAGATTCTTGAAACGCCATTTATCTGATGGCTTTCATGGCTTTGTGGAAAATCTATACATTAATGTTTGAAGGTCGAGCCAATCAGACCACGCGTCACGGTCAATTAGCGACACTGGGTCAACACCGCGGGAACACTAACTAGTTTCTAAACAATGTGGCCTGGCTTTTCATGAGCTCAAGCAGAATTGTCAATAACGTGGAACACGCATTCGAATCTAAAAATAATTTTATTGTCTATGAACCATAATTTTCAGAATATATATAAATGTAAAACACATATTTGAATATAACACTTTTAACAGTAAGCCTATGAACGTTCTCGGATAAGTAAAATTATGTAAGAAGGATCCCTTCTAAGGATGCCAATACACAGACGTGAAATTATATACTATTTGAATCTAGTTTTTCCGATCGTCTTTGAACGTGGTCGAATGGGTTAAAGTCCAATAGGAAAGAAAAATAACAACAATGCATGAGACTTATAATGCTTGATTCTATGTGAATGTTGTAGATGCATTTGACTATCTAAACTATATTTGCCTGTAGGTATTTTTAGCACGGACTTATTCGATTTGGAAAGAAGTGTAAATGAATGGAGAGAGATAAACGAAAGGTATAAATGATCGCAATCTACAGTGGAGATCGATATATATTATTCTTACCAAGTACCTATTGAAGCAGTTGGCCAATAAACTACATGCGTAGGGAAGTTCGTTGCCAAAATAAGTTGCGATCTATGTATATGTTAGTATATATAGACACTGTGTGTCTTTTATAATGTATATTAAACAAATAACTACGTTAATTAACTACACAAATCTCTCTAGGTTTATTACTGAGAGTAATAAATAGTTTTTACCTAAAATCTGTATATTATATTTTCAAGTAAAAGTCTGTGCCTCCTATAAAATATTTTCGGTGTCTAAAACAATATGAATGCGGTTTTCAGTTGTACCTATATGACTATTTCATTGTCAATCGGGTTAGTTTCATTTCAATTGGTTCAAAAAAAAACATGTCAATTATCATTAATGGATCAGAAAAAGATCGGACAATAAGAGCTCAGCTCAGACATAAATAGTTCATATCGGAAATACATTCATAAAAATATCGGAGCAGATTTTCTATAGCTCCTATCTCTCTACTAAATTATATACAGAACATCTATAAATAAAATATTATTAATAAAGGTCCAGCATAACAGAGTTTGTTACTGTTTTACAAATCAAACTACTTTGTAGTACAGTCAAATTATCTAAATATTTGTGACTCATTAAAAGCTTCGAAATTGTTCCTGCGACCTTTCGACTTTCATCTGGCCGCAGCCAAGTTACTTGTATAAGAGATAAAATGAAATGGGTCAAGCACGATTCTACGAAAGAACAGATAATAATCATAGTTTTAATTTTCATAAGTAAAACTTAATGGTTTTAGATAGGTACACTTTGTAGTAACTTGTAATAGTCACTAATATCTGTATAATAAAACTAGACTTCCGTCCGCGATATTTTCGGCTCATATGAGTGACAAAACAATATTGGCATATTAATTGTCCTACCGAGTAAATGACAGTATCAAGCTGTTTCTTTGGTTCTACTATAGGCATCCAGATTACTCAAATTAAGAGCAGTATTTTAGTATATGTCCTATGAACCGTGGAAAACTTATTTAAAACTCATTCATCATTCAAATAAATTAACAAACAAAAGTTATAAAAAAATAAATAAACATTCAGAGACCACTAAATAGTCGATATCAATTAATTTAAAAAAATATATATTCAATAAGCAGAAATAGCCTAGTAACACTTTCATGTGACTACTTTAAATGTAGTAATTTTAATCAGAAATTTCTTTTTATTTCATAATTATTTATTATTATTTCATGATTTGAATATTTAACATACATTTCATACACAAATAAAACAATATTCAGCCTTTACTTGAATTCGTACTTTTCAATCGAAAATAATATTATTTACCTCAATCACTAACACAAAATATGTGACCGTCAATAAAAGGTTGTTTATGATATTTAGTCTCAAAATGATACTCACATTTTCGCACGAAAACACCTGTGCAAACAAAGCTTAACACAGTCATGTAAGAACAATAGGTGTAAATTCGTCATAGATGTTGCTAGAATTGTGCACATAACGACGTCCTTTTTTTTACAAATAATCATCAGATTTACTTTAGTATTACGTAATACATTATAACAGTTATTAATATAAATAAGATATTTGTATATTTTACACAATTGTAAATTTCTGACTTTTAACAAAATACCATGTTTGAAAAAATTATACACTGTAAAAACGATCTTTTAAA
>DWKW01001522.1:0-12529 GCA_018250115.1 Doberes anticus | reverse complement strand
TGAGTAGCAACGCATCCACATACGATCTCAGATAGGACTCGCGTCCTAGTTGAGGTTTTGATGTGGATGTCCATGGGCTGCAGTGACTGCTTAATATCAGGTGGCCTGCATGCTCGTTTGCTATTTCATTAACATAAAAAAACTAACACGATAAAAATATATGAAATGTGATATTTTATACATCTTTGGCGTTGTCAGTTTTCGAAATTATTTTCTAGATATCCGGAATTTATTCCGATCTATCTGAAATTTACGTGTAATACCATTTAATGGCCCTTTTCTGGCCCTCCAATGTCAGGACGTTTCACAGGAATTCTGTCTAACATTTTTAGCCTCTCAAAACGGATTTCCCGGGAATATCTGTCGCAGCCTTTGCTTTAGCCGCTTCCCGGAAAATCCCATTTACATAAAAGTCAAAGTACAAGTCTTTTGAGTTCTTAGTTGCAGAGACTTAACACTAAAGTATGTCAAATTGCTGCAAAATTCTATCAAAATTGTTTTTGCTTACACTGCAGTCAAATGGCGAATCTCGATGTTAAAAGTTACATTTGATTGGGTTTTTTATTTGGGTTTGATTGGGGTTTCACATAGGTCTGCATCTACTTCAGTCTATGATTGGTTTGGTTAAAACCTTTCTTGGCTCCTTTCTACAAGCCGTACGGTTACCCTCTAACGGATGAGAATTTGAAAAGAGTTCGATGGTCGTAGACTCTCATGTCAAAGGCTCACATGCGGCAGTGTGAGAATTACTGTGAAAGCCTAATATTGTAGTTGTTACAACTTAACATCATGTGGCCTGCATGCTCGTTTTCTGTTCCGTAAATGCATGTAAAAAAAAGTTTAGAGCATCACTCCACCACAGGTTAACTCCACTGGTTAAGTGCGGGTTGTTTCCTCACATACCTTTGAGAACGCTTTGGTAAACAGGAATGAGTTTTCCTTAAAATATGTACCTTAACCGTTAAAGCAATAATCGATTTGATTTGAACATTAATTGCCTAGTTTGTGCACATAGTAAGGAAATCTATATGCCTGAAAAGTCTTAATGCTCTGACGTGAAGGCACGTGAAGTCCACAAATCCGCAGTTGGCCAGCGTTATGGATCGTTATGGTCTAAACACTGTCACAGAGCTGAAACCTGTGTCCAGTAGTGGGTAAGTAATAGGTTGATGATGATGATATTTTTATACTTATTACAATAGAGCTGGAGTTCGTTTGTTTGAACGATGTAATCACATGCAATGAAAAGCATGCAACGCTGTAATCGTAGGCCATAGTCCACCACGCCGGCCAAGAGGGGAATGGCATGGCGAACTTTACATGCCTTTGAGAAAAATAAAGGTGTGTGCCGGGCTTCGAAACCTGACCCTTCCCGACCCGATTCTTAACCACTAAGCGAAACATCACTCACGTAAATAATATGTGTATCTCTTTTCGTGTGTAGGAATGTAGACATAACTTAAATGTACCCAATTTGTCGTTGCTTACTCTCCGACGAAAAGATGGGATGACCACATTACTTGACTATGCAAACACCAGCCAGAGTTAAGCTCAGGTGTCCGTCACCACAAACAGGAATGCGTTAATGGATGCTCTGTTTCTCGAGTATTGCTTCCTGGTATCGGTGACTACTTGTGCTACAGCTTCCTGTTGTCTCACTGTTTCGGGTTTCGCTTTGGTTCGTTTCGTCAATATTTTCAAATCGGAGCTAATACACAGCTCAATGTAAAATGAAATACTTCACTTTAGGTACCTATTATATTTTCAATATTTTTAAGCAATTACTGACTAAAGTCGGTGACATCGTCTGTGCGTTTAGGGAAAACAGATATAGAAATAGGTATTAGTTTAACCTTAACTTAACTGTACGGGAGAATAATCTTATATTTTATCGTTAAGAGTTAATTGTGCGTGCAATTAAACCACGTTAAAAAACTGAGATATAGCTGCTTTGTGTTACCCAGTTTTTTTTTAATGTTAGCAGAATAGCAAACGAGCATGCAGGCCACCTGATGTTAAGTGGTCTCTGCAGCCCATGGACACCTGAGGTTATGTGTGTATGCGTTGCTACTCCTAAGGTCTACCTTGAAATGCCTCCCGTCCAGTGTCATCTGCCTAACTAAACCCTTCAAACCGAAACACAGTAGTTCTCGCACTGTCTCACACTGCTTTACGGTAGAAATGGTGAAGCGGTGGTGCAGCCTTAGGCGAGCCTTCGACATAAGACTTCTATCATCAAAAGACTCTCTCTACCACCATCCAGTTAAACGCCTTATTTCCTTTTGTTTGTAAGATTATGTTTATAAGTTTCTACCCATAGCAAAATATAATTCACATGCATTACATATTACTTGTATACAACACATACATTTTACCTGTGCTTGAAGAACAAGCTGCCAAAACTGCTATCGAGGGCATTCACTATTTAGGTGTCTACCTAAGCCTTCTTAAAAGAATCAGTTCGGTAGACTACATCTTTTACATAGATATCTACAGTCTTAGTAAAACATAGATATGATACGTAATACCCTTGGCGATATGAAAGCCTCACCGCGACAGCACGCGGCACCTGTGTCGGCGAGTTAAAAGCGGCGGCTTTGTGCGCAGGCGCTGCCGGCAAATATTTATTTTAATTTAGAGCGGCCCTCGATCGCTCGTTAATCGCTAATGGATTTGCTCCCGCAAGATGGACGAACCATCGATTGGTTTAAATACATTTTTTTTTACAATTTACCCGCATAGCTTATTTAAGGTTAGGTTCGGAAATGGGGGGAAAACTGTGTACAATTTATCCTTTAAATGACAGATGTCAGATTGTACACTACAGATACGATAATATTTATTTATTTTTAAATAATGGATTTCAATTTCAATTAAACGGTTTTTAGAAACAATTGTTCTGTAAAGAAATAATTTTCTCTTAACAATTTTTTTTCTTAACTATTAAAATAATAAAAATAAATAAAATTATTGTAACTTTTAGATGTTACGATCATCTATCCTAGGTTACACATTATCTAAGTGATCAAAGGCTTACACCCACTTTTAAGGAGCTTCATAAAACTGTACCTACTTCTTATTTCTCTACGTACGTACATTTTTATCAAAAAAATCACAAATCTATAAGTATTATAGATTTTTGTGATTCTAATGAAATTAACTATTTGAATTGATGAACAATACATCTCGAGGAATGATTCGTGTATTCCACTTCAGACGTATAATTGTTATGTATGTTAGTGTTCTGTACCTAAATTTAAAGATAAGTATAATTTACTATTAGATTTGATGTCAGTTTCTTTTTGATAAAAAAAAAACTCTTTTTAATGTCGGAAACACATAAGACCTAAGTGACGCTTTACTGAGCTTTTATTCACTAAAATTTTTAATGAAGTGGACAGAATAAATAATAATCTTTGACATAAAATTGATAATATCGAGCATCACGTAACGTCTGCTCCCGCCGCTGATCGGCCGCGGCGCTGCTGTCGCGGTTACCCCAATATTTGCCGAAGCTTTTTGTGGTAAAAAGGGCATTAGTGAACCCTTTTGTGTACACACGGCTAAGACGGTTTGCGTGTCAACAGTTTAACCAAATATTGATGCATCGGCGGCTCTTCTGCCAACGTAATCTGGTTTAAGGCTAAGTTTTTGTTCCTTTACACTCCGCTAAGTGAAGTTGATCGACTTCCATGGGAAGCTGTCATTGCTGTTTATAATTTCATTTCGGTAATAGGTCTATAGTTCTAGAAATTATTTCAAACAGTAGTCCTGTCTGTTTAATTAAAATAAACCAGAAAGATAAAAATAAAATGGCTAGAGGATACTGTAAACGGGACCTCAGTTAATGTAATTCTAAGGGCCGTTTTCATTTTGTCGCAACATCTAAATTATTAGAAATTTCCCTCTAATAACTTTATGGACACATCTTGTTCAAAGGCACGATGAGTCAACATAAGATTCTAAAGTATTGTAGTGTAAAAACGCAAGAAGGTCATAAAATTGAATTTATTATTAAACTTATGTTGATGAAATACTTCCCTTTTTGCAGCGTACTTTTTATAATATAAAGAATTCGCAAATTGGCGGCTAGTAGTTATTTATTTTGTCCTTTATTTCTTTGTTATTTATTGTTACAAAAATACTCTTTCTCTAACTCCAAAAAAAAAATCATTAGGTAACATTATTTTCTTTTAAAAATTACAAGCATGATCGTCTTCATACAAAAGCCAAAATAAAAGAGATAATAGCTAAAGGAATTTATACCCATCACAATAATAAAATCTATAGTACGACTTATAAAACTTGTGCTATGTATCTATAGAATGAAATATTTGTTTGTAGCAATATGTTTTGTTACTAAAATTATTTCACGTTACACGAGTATTCAAACACCGTATTTCACGTGTTCAAATCACTGAGTAGGTAGGGACCTATACAAATAAATCTTCACGTTAATAAATTTCATTATCAAAAGTTATCCCACCCAGTCTCATCGCTTAAAACTTACACCGCATTGCCGGAGCATCTTGGCTCCGAATGCCAAACATCTAACTTTCTGTCGCATCCACATCCGATATCGATACAAAACCGATGTCCGAATTCAATCGATACAGCACAATCGGCCACTGCTTGCCGAAACCTTGTAGCTACAACGAATTCCGAATATTTACAATAAAAAACGTTCTACAGACTCGAATCACGTTCCGATGCTGTTCTGCGAATTAAATCACAAAAAGCGGGAAGAGGACGATCGTCCGACTCGCGGGAGAGAACGAGCGACATAATGCAACAACATCACATCCACGCCCCTGCACGAATAAAATTCAAAATAAGATTTCAAAGGAAGTAAAAGGAAAAACAAACACCCGCTTTCGGTTTCTCTAGTTTGCCAGAGCGAGAACGACGTATGCGCGTCGGCTCCTCCCGTATTGGTTAGTTGATATGAGTTATGGCGCGTATGTTTGCCGCGCGAATTAGCCATTTAACGCGAACGTGTGGGGCGACGCCCGTCGATGCGTTTCTGAACGTGCGACTGCAATCGAATAAGCATCACATGAATTTTATACCAATATAATAAAAAACAGTCACGTTTTTACAGTAATACGAGCTCGCCGGTTAATGCTTCCATACGGCCAATAAAAATTCAAATTTGAATGCGTGCAATGATAATCTGTAACTTCAAAAATGAATTTAAGTCGTTAATGCATAGAAAATAACAGCTTTGATTGTACACGCGACATTTTTTTAAAACTACATAGGTGAAAAATTAAATAGAGGGACTTCACGTACAGCGCCATCTAGAGGCGAATAGCGTGAAGATACCGTTAGGTATTAAATTGTTTCCTACAAATTTTTATAAGTTTGTTAGTGCCAATAATTTGTATATTCAATACAATGTAGTTATTTTTTATATCATATAAAATGTGAAACGACATGAACCAACATTATGAATTCATCTTAAAGGTACCGTTAAGTTTATTCTATTGTATTCTCTCCACAAGTACAAAATAATTATAATTGCCTTAATCACTAAGGTATTTGTAAATGATGGGTAACTATCACCAAGAATTTTTACGCCATAAAACGAAAATTATTTTAACGCCAAGCACAACAGCTTTTAACGCCTAACGTCTCTATTAACTTAGAGATTAAAAAACAAAAGTTAAACCTCTGGTCAATTATTTTATTACCTGTGACCATGACGAAAGAACTGACGCCGCCGACACGTGGCGCCATCTGTTGCTAGTTAGAAGTACTTCTGTAAGTGGTATGTAAAATTGCCGGAAAATTGACCTCTTTCGATACCCCTTACAAAAAACGTGTAGGGGCATCCACGTTGAACTGTGCTTCATTAGGAATACCGTTATCCGTTTTTACTGTAGATTTCTAGTCGTAAAATGGTAAAAAATATATTTTTAAATTACATTTGTATTTAAATTTCTAACTAACATTAATACATATACCGAAGGATACAACGGTCCATACGTCGTTTATTATATTTATTTACCTATTAAGAAATGGCTTAATACCATTTCTATAACCACAATTCTTCTTGCGAACAAAATATTATAAATATGTTAACCATAATTACCCCGCATACTAGCTAGCAATTAGTATACAAATTCATCCGATCGTATTAAACACAATTATATATTTTTAAAACTATTTATGACATGTCTTGCTTTCGATTCCAGTCTATTTAGCCATTGAGTGGGTTAGCGTAGCCTAAGATTATTTAATCGAAGTTTTTAATACATATATTTGTATAAAGTCATCGATAAGAAAGACCACCTTGCTCCCCGATTTACATAGTAATTTGTTGTTCGGCTGTAAAATAAAGAACCTGAACGGACTCTAAAGAGTTCTGTAATTAAAGCCGATACAACTATAATTTTATTTTAATGTTATCGCTCTTAACTGGCCGATGACCGCTTCGTTAGGATAGAAAAGAGATTTTTTGTACAGGATATTACAATCCTGTTCTATACAGTAATATTTTTTTTTTATTCTATTTTTTTATTTTCGTTATTAGCTTTGCTTATAATGAAGGAGTAGCAAACGGACATGATGGCCAACTGATGTTCAGTGGTCTCAGCAATAGGACCAAATTCGTATCTGACATTGTATATGGATTCGCCATTCTTGAGGCAAGTTGGAATTCAAGTGGCGTTCAGTATAATCAGTCCAAGCACACCATACAAACTGAAACAGCATTACCAGGACTGCTGTTTTACAGGAGAAATATGTGCAGCGGAAGGTAAATGTACGTCATAAGACATTATTAAACAATGAAAAAGAGATTTTGCGCACAGATTTATAGAACAAGCAAAACTTTTTTTGGAAATCTATTTTTCTATCTTTATTTTACGATGAAAAATAATTTAATATTTAGGATAACTACTACAAGGTCACGATATCTCAGATTCTACCGGACGGATTTTTGTTAAAGTTATGGCAATATTTTAGTCTTAATAAATGTTTTTAAAAGGTAAAAGTCCCATTTAAATTTACAAAGTATTTTTTTGAGATTTCCAAATAATCTAACAGATAAGCACAATCAGTCGATATCAATATATTTTACAAAAATATCTTCAATGTACAGATACAAGCCCATTACAATTTTATAACTGTACCTATAGATAATCCACCATTCTTTAAGTGTGGACTGGCCATTAACAAAAGTGAAGTAGAACTTTATGCGCCCGCATATGAATTATGAGAACGTTAATTATTTAAAAAGAGAACATGAAACACAATCTTGATTAAATCCGCGGCGGCGACGGAAGCTGTCGTCATCAAGTGATTTAATCAAATTAAAAGCAATTCAGACTAATTCTAGGAGCGTCGAGATTCATATGGGGAGCCACCAATTAGTCAATAAAATTTATTTGTTTTAATGCACTCAATCTTATTCGTCGCAGCACAAACTCCGTTGGAGTTACAATTTTCGTTTAAGGTCAATAACAAAACGCGTAGAACGAATGACGTCTATACCAAAATGCAATGTACCATGGTAATAAAAGTTTGCAAAATTTTCACTACTAATGCTTTTGGATATTATATCGATATTAGATAAATTACTTGAAAGCAGAACACAAAACAAGAGCTGTACCTACTGATCAAAATACAAACTCTTGAATATTGATATTGATTTATAAGCGAGTACAGCGCTTGAGAGCTACCGAGGAATTTTAATGTCCCCTTTGCATACAAACAGATTATTTTTGCAACACAAAGCGATGCGGCTACAACAATGGACGCACATATCTAGATTACAATTGCATACGATCGTAATGTAAATACTAAATATCGGAGCCTAGATTTATCTTGAAACTATTGACTACTGAATGTATACTAATAAATAATTATACGATCAACGTGTAACGAACGGTAACCAATATTTCTGAAGATGAAACTTAAAGCGCTACCGGGAGCACTAATGTTTTATGTTGGTAGACTATTCATCAACAACCGGTCACTGTCCCACTGCTGGGCACGGGTCTCCACTCAGAGATTAAGGTGTTTAGGCCATCCACCACGCTCGTCAAGTTCAGATTTCCTCACGATGTTTTCCTTCACTGTCAAACAAGTTATAAATAATTCGTAATACGCATATAATTAAGAAAAATCGTACAGATGCGTGCCGGAATTCGAACTCCGACCTACTAGTAAGATTCTCAATCTCTACGCTATCACTCACTCAAGTTGCATTATTACCTACCGTGTAATAATACTACGAACGGTTCAAAAGCAATGCGGAGGGAGACATCGGAATCGCTGATGTAAGCGACCCATAATTTGGTAACCGCAGTCCAGGGGTCAACACTATTATTACGCAACGAAATCTGGGTAGTTTAGAATAACCGTTACTTACAAAGTTTTAAATAATTCCGTATGGAGACGGTCAATTGAGTATTCGTGGGAAAATCTAGTTATCTTCAATTTAGCCGTTTCTGTCGTTCATGAGCGGCAACAGGCTTAATGTAAATTATAATACATGTTAATAACGTAATATTTTGTGTGTATCTATTGGCTCACAATGTCGGTTTAGTATACCTAATCTACCTTGGTATATCTATGGTGATAGAGTCGAAGGTTTACCTGCGACACACTGGACAGGAGGCATTCCTACATAGTCCTCCTAGTATTTGAGGTCGGATGTGGATGTCCACAGGCTTTAGCGGTCACTTAACGCACGCATGCTCGTTTGCAACATTTAAAAACCTTAACTTATCTTTATAGAACATAATACTTTTCTATCTGCCTCCCGAATGATTTGATGTAAGATAAATTACAAATTATGTTAGTTTTTTGTCAGATCGACCAGTTAATGACGCTGTGATTCCATCCAACGATTGAAGCGAGTGTAGAACAGCCCGTCGTTTCAGAGATTAAACAAGTGACAAACGTTTCCCAGAGCTTTCATCTCTACAAACGCTAAACACTTTGACATAGCGATCTTCGATTAGTAGATATATCCGTTGTCGTACGATCATTAGCTATCAATTAAAATTTCTATATGACACGTGATATTACTTTATCTTATATCATTCCCATAAATTTATATTCTACTAGACAACAAAATCTGTGGTAACAACAAAATCTTTTTCATTAAACCTCCCGCGAATATAACGGCGCCTTCTACGGAAAGGTGAGGCTGTATCTCTGGTTCTACTGTACCGATCTCATTCAATCCCAGTGCAGTTAAGTTTAACCATATGCATCCAAACAGTGGCAGTCTCATTTTCATAAAACCATTTTTCATGATTAGCGAGCAAACATGAAAACAGACAGAATAAAAAAATATACATTTATGTTCAGATAAATTCAAATAGTCCATATCGGTATCATAGTGAGTGATTGCCGTAATAATAATTGTGTAAGAGTAATTGTGAAGAATCTCGACTTTGGGACTCTTACTGTAGTGGGTCGGGGTTCAAATTTTTCGAATTGTTCGAAAATATTATATATATCTAATGGGTTAATAAACGATATCAGTTAGATTTTCAAAAATATCTTTAATGTACAGAAACGGTCTCCTTTTCATTTCAGCTTAGTAAAGAATCCACAGCGTGAATGCATTTCGGGTTGGTGGGCTAGTTACCATATTCTTTTATACACTCCACGATTTGTTACAGAATCTTTTACTTGTGTTTCCTTTAAGAAAGTGTGGAGAACCAATATTTCTTGGTGTGTGAAGCTTTCCTCTCACGTATTCCCGTCGTATCTATAAACCCATGTCGATCTTCATAAAACGTGAAGCCAAAGTTTGACTTTTAACATTGTCCACGTTTCACAATCTGTGTTTTATGAATGAAGAGGAATTACACCTTCCTTGTAGTTAATCGCCGCAAATCAGTAGATTGTAAGTAATTCACCTATTGCAATATTCATACAATCGTCTAACCAACTCGATATCGAAGCTAATAAGACCAATAATTGCAGAGCTACATTCCTCGAAACAGGCACGAATGATACCGTGCAATTATCTGTGCAGTTAGGTTTAATTTCCCTCAACCACCCCAGGGGTGAAGATCGCGATCTGCTCATGTTTGATTCAGCAGTGCCTGCAATAATGGCCTCTAATGACACGAGGGAGGAAACTTCGTCGCCCATAATTCTTTTAGACCTCCATTTATTATTAAGAGGGTGAAGGTATCGTCGAGGAAAAGTTTAATGATGGACCGATAAGGTATAATTTGTATTAGTTTAATACTTTGATAATAAGTAATACATTTTTCTACTTTCTTATTCATAGTCACTAGTGAACGGCAAGTGAAATTGGCTCTTGAGAACGTCTATGTAACCATTAGAGGAATCGTGTAACATTTCATTCAACGTTAACTTCTGACCGTTGATGGTTCATATGTTCATAGTCAGTATCCATGACATGATCTGCAAAGCCTGTGGAAGTCAAATCAGTTTCAGTCTCAAAATTGTTTCCGCTTTTGTTGTGTTTGTGGCGAGTAGGTAGGCAAGTACGTACGTAGGTAGGCGAATGCAGCAACGAGCAAGCGGTTTCAACGAGGCACCTACACCATCATGTATCTACAAACGTTTGGTTTAGCTGGCTGCATTCTTTGATTCATCAGGCTGTTATCATTAATGCTTTGAGAAGCTTTATGGTCATGCGATTTTATTGGTCACGTAGACAGATCAGTCAATAAGTAAAGCTTACATTAGCGTGACATGAATGCTATAGATAAAATTAGTTTGCTGCAAAGGTGGGTCGGGGTTAAAATTCAATGACACAACTCTAGTTTTTCGAAATTAAACGATAAGCTTGCTTTTCCTGACCATATTTGTCAAGTCATTAAATCGGAATAAAAAGCGAGCATGCAGGCCAACTGATTTTAAGTGGTCACTGCAGCCCATGGACATCCACATCAAACCTCAACTAGGATGGAAGTCCTATCTGGATTTGAACGTCCATGGGCTGCAGGTTCCACTTAACATCAGGTGACGTGAGTGCTCGTTTGCGAGTACCGAACAATATTAAAAAATTGCTTTATATTACCATGTATCTGAAGTGTTCCCATAAAGTTCCAAAGCTGTTTGAAGTGTGTCACGCAGACGATCCTGAACTCACGCTGCTGCAACACATACTGCAGTGACCATTTAACATCAGGTGGTGTAAATGCTCGTTTGCGTGTACCAAACAATACATGTATTTACATGTACAGGCCGCCTGATGTTAAGTGGTCACTGCAACACATTGACATCCATATCAAACCTCAACTAGGACATACTTCTGTCCTATCTGTGAGGGTGGTTGTGCTGTGGATGCATTGTTACTCCAGAGGACTAAGTTGGAATACTTGCAACGGTGGTGTCGCCGCAGGCGAGCCTTCGACATAAGACTCTACCACCATCAAAAATAACAACTAATAATTATTAAACATAACAACTTTATATTACCATGAATCTGAAGTGTTCCGATCAAGTTCCTAAGCTGTTTGAAGTGTGTCACGCAGACGATCCTGAACTCGATGCACAAGTACCAACCGAGGTTCCACCTGGTGCGAGCCAACGACATCCTGAAGCTGCCCTACTCGACGTTTCGGACGTACGTGTTCAAGGAGACGGAGTTCATCGCAGTCACCGCCTACCAGAACGAGAAGGTGAGTTAATACAACGTAGTACATAGGCACTAATTTTATTACAATTAGATTTATTTCTGAAAGCTTAGCTCACTACACCATTCCGTACGATGATCGTGATTTGAATTGATACATGAGTGAATAATTTTACAATTTCGAATTGGATATGTTTTTTAAAGCTCAATATATATGGATAGTTCTTGTAGCAAAGTAATTTTACCCTAATTTAGTTACAATGGGTTTACGCAAATTAACGCCTGATATAATAAGCACATCCGCCATTAAGCTTTAAAGCTCTGTGTAATTGTATCGGTCGCAACGTTAGGAAAGACGTTGGGACGCGCGATCTCAATGCAGTTGTTTAAGGGTCATGTGGTCACGTTGCCGCGAATGTTCGATGGATGGGATAGCCATTGATTCAAACACCGCTGAACAGAGGGACAATACTGACGTCTGGCGACACTAAATCCATTAAGAAAAGTCAAGGTTGAGAACATGCTCGACGCATGAATTCGAATATCGTCGACAATTTTGGAATTTATAATACAGTATAGCTGGCTTAGCTTTTAATTCCAATATTTATAATGGTTAAATAGGGATCTAATTTTTTTATTCATTTTCAGATAACGCAGTTGAAAATTGACAACAATCCCTTCGCGAAAGGTTTTAGAGACACAGGAGCGGGGAAGCGAGAAAAGAAGTAAGTACCTAACCTTTGACATACATTTTACTAAGCCCACGTACAAGCTTAGCTAGTACTTCGCCCCTAACTTTCGCTGGTGCTCCATGTGTCGTGCAGTGTCCAGTTTACTACACCTTTAGTGTAGAAAGTGGGTATGGAATTATTTTTTTATTTATTTTACTTTAATTAAAACGGTACAGACCAATTACATTAATTAAAGACAACTCATTTATTCATCTCGCTC
>DWKW01001521.1:0-12530 GCA_018250115.1 Doberes anticus | reverse complement strand
GTTTTCCTTCAGTCTACATAAAATTTCACGCATAAATCGGGTTGTAAGACTGCTTTTAAAATACGAATAAAAAATTATGCCGACGGCGAGCTATCGTAAACATACGCTGACAATCACTTGAACGATGCCCATTTTAAAAATATAGAAAATCGTTTATCGATGATATATAATTATTTTATACGTTGTTTAGATATTGTTATAAAAAAACTAATACTATAGGTATTGAGATTATGTCTTATTGTACTTACTGTTCTGTACACTCTTGCGTCGTAAAAATCACATGTTGCACTTCAAGAACTCAAGAAATGTAGGTACAGTACACCTTACGTCCAGTCACACGATACATTCGGTATAAAACGCTAGAACACTCATAAAACTGGTCTGTTTACATAAATCTGATACAAAACATAATAAAATGTTGTTTGGGCGGGCTCGCGAGCGCCAACTATCGGCGGGTGCGTTAAACTGCCTCCAGGGCGGCGTGGCTAGGGTTGCAAGGGTGCCAGCTGTGGGTCGTGCCTCTCGCTCGCACATATCGTCCCTTAATAATTTTACTCCTCTATTGCGTTACGCAAAAACGGCGCTTTTATCAATGACATAGGAGATATAATATTGGTAAGTACGGAGCTTACGCGAGGCGTCTACGGCCCCTCGGAGGCTGCGCGTAGTGGCCTTGAGCGAGCTGATGTTTTCATCCCGTGTGCGTAATAGAGCGTTTAGTAAGGGGAAAAATGACTTCTTCTGAAGGATTTATAGAAAAATCTCTAGAATTAATTCTCTCTGGTTGAAGCTATCGGGCTTATGGGGTGGCGTCGAAAGACGTGACGTCATTTGCGTAATAAAATTGTAGTTAACGCAAAAAAATTAATGTAAAAAGTAAAACTTCTTCATCAAATCGAGGTATCTCAAATCTAGATCCTATCTAAATATTAAAGAACCTTTATGCACATCCAGTTAACAACTAGGTATTTTTATATTTTTAATTTTTATTAATTAGTAGAATGTAATTTTTTTATTGTTAATCAATCTAGGTGGAGTTTAATAAAAAAGAGTGTGGAGTAAAAAAGTCAGTCAACACAAAAACTTTTTCTATTTAATTTTCATTTTATTCAAAAATAATGTAAGTACAAAAAATTGTAGCATTATTTAGCAAAAAAATATAGATCTATAATTATATGAGTAAGCAATATTTAAAACCAGTTTTGAACATAAAATAAAATATAAATATTACAACTTTCACTATAATTTACTTTAGTAACAGTATAACAGATTAGTAAGCACCTACATTGTGATCCTCATATGGACATGTACTAAAATTTTGGAAGCATCATGTATATTAATTGTGGCTATCATTATTTTTATACCAAGGTTAAAATCAACCAATTAGCATTGGCTGCAGTTTTCCAGAGTCTAGCAGTGCTTTTACATCTGATCCACCCCCAACACAGTTACCATTGATGAATACTTGGGGAACCTGAAATGTAAAGAAGAATTTGCTTGAGGTCAAATGCTGGCTGATATGTATCATGTGTATGTATGTGCGAATTAACAGTCAAGTTGAAATTTGCATTAGATGGTGGTAGAGTCTGCGGCAGCACCACCGCTGCACCTATTTCTGCCGTAAAGCAGCAGTGTGAGAACTGCAGTGTTTCCGTTTTGAAGGGTGTGGTTAGGCAGAAGACACCGGACAAGAGGCATTCCAACTTAGGCCTCATGAGTAGCAACACATCCACATACAACCTCAGATAGGACTTTAGTTCCAGTTGAGGTTTTATGTGGATATCCACGGGCTGCAGTGAACACTTAACATCAAGTGGCCTGCAAAAAAACAAAAAGCATGGTTATAGTAATACTTGGTTCCCTGCAGTATGGATGCTTTATAATATTATAGATATTAAAATGAGATCTTCTGTTTCACTGCTACGTTAAGATCTGAAGGGTGTACACAGAACTATCTCACCATCATAAAATAAATATCGCTTCACACTCATTGACCAACATAGGATTCCCCGTGTTGTGGCTGCCACAGATACATGCGTAATGAACATAAAAATCAGACTGGAACAGAAATCTGAATTCATCAATTCAAATCTATCCCGTTCATATATTCAATTCAATTATTACATTAAAAACGAATAGAATCTTTATAAAGTATAACTACAACAATGAGTAATAGCATAGTGGTTAAGATTCTCAATTGCCTGAGCAATGTTCATAAACCTGGCAAGCACCTCAAACCTCAAATTTAAAAAAAATAATCTTAATTATTATTTAGTTCCATAATATTCTTAAAGGCTTGTGAAGTTCGCAAATCTGCACTTGCCAGCATGGTAGTCTATGGTCAAAACCTTCTCATCTCTGAGAGGAGACCCATGCACAGTAATGGGACAAAAATGAGTTGATGACAACAAATTTTTGAAATACTTAAGAGTTCTCAATGCTATTGCACAATAATAGCACAATAAATTATACATAAGTTAAATGTTGACATGATAAGACAATAATTATTTGAATTCGAAACAATTCTATAAATGTGATTGGAGCTCATTTTATCAGGAAGAATTCTTAAACAATGTTATCTTACATTTCAACCACAACACAGTGTGTCATGTTACAAGACAGGAAATTAGTCATTCATTATTTTCAGAATCACGTTAACTAAATCTATTTCTGGCAATTAACCACTTCCATTATAAGAAACATTACAATATTGAATTGGTTTAAGAATAAAAATGTCATTTTACAGTTATTTTAATAATAAGGCGATATATTATTCGTTTTAATATCACCAAAACATAAGTCATAGATACAAATAACAATAGAAAAAGCAAAAATATGCAGTTTTTTTAACTACTCAAAAAATTGTGTAACATTAAAAAAAAAAGTACAATATATGTTACAAGTGTTACAGCATATTGACTAATGAGGAAGATGTGTTTTAAAAATAAAAAAGCACTTACAGTTTTGAAACCTGTGATTTGAGCCAAATTTTCTTGAATTGCAGATCCATCATCACGCTCATCCAATTCATATACCTTGATAGGTTGCTTTACCTTTCCGAAAACCTGAAATTCACAGTTAACATCTTTATTATTAACAAAGAAAAATACCTAACCAGCCCAGCCTATCCTAGAAATCCAGTAAATTAATCAGCGTATCCAGAACTATTTTTGACTTGGGTAAAATGCTAACTTGTAACAAGCAAATACTAAAACTAACTGTACCTAAATTTGTAATTTAGGAGATGACGTCATTTTAAGCATATCGAACTGTTTTATTTCGAAGACAAGTTTAACCGGAATCGATAGAAAAATAGTTAGAAAATTATTAACTTACATCCTTGGCCAGTTTGCAATAGGGGCAGTACGATTTAGAAAAGACCACAACCTTTTCCTGGGAAATAGCGTCCTTGATAAACTGTTGTATTTCAGTTGAATTCGCCATTGCAGATGTGCGACTGACTCTACTTATTAAAGATCCCATTAAGGTTAACCTAGTTTAAAAAAAGCAATCGCCGAAAGGACTGTCATTTGTGACATTGAATTTGACGTTACATTGACACAAACGATAAATAAATATTTTAAAAAAAATACCATAGACGTAATTAAAAGACAACGTCGAAGATCAAAACTAAACCGGATTCAATGTCAATTTAACAGTGTTACGCTCGTAAGAAAATCACGTACGTTTTTTACGCTACATTTCTTATTGCGGATAGTATGGTGTTCCACATTCAATAGCGTATTAAATAGCTAGATTGTGAATTACTGGTGTTAATTTTTTTTTAATAAGTATACTGGTTCTTTGCCTAACCTATATTGGGCAACTAGGAGTAAAAATTACTTAGCAAAGTTAAAGTTGTAAGCCAAGTAAAAAACTTTGTTTTGCTTCACGAGTTACAAGCAGCTATTCATGTGTATTAACGTAAGTGTTCCATAAGTATACCTGTTAATTGAAGGTACATTTAGATTATTAGACATCTGCGAAACTTTCAGAAATGACTAAAAATAAAGTAACCGGTGCCACGTTGTATGTGTAATACAGATAACGAACATGATATAACCTAATTAAATAACTACAATATAAATGTGGACTTACGTAATTTAGTTGACTCTCAGTTGCCAGTTCTACCGTCATAATCATTTTTTGTTGTATTGTAGCAATATTCCTGCGCAACATTAAACCAATACCATTTTTTTTTGTTTTGCAGGAAAATAAATATGTTGTTATTAAATTTTTACAACACTAAAAAAATATGACATAGTATTCTTAAGTAGTCTGTGGATATATTATCTTCCCAAGCACGTCTCGGTATAAGCGCATAGATAAACCTTTAAATTTTTTAATTATTCTTGTATATGGCTTCTCGTAATTTAAGCGTTCATCCAATTTCAAGTATTGCTAATTCAAGTAATAATAAGTTATGACTATATATTTTCATTATATATATTATTATATTATAGATTAAATATTTAGTTTTCGTAGAAAAATGTAAAAGGGTTTCTAACATTAGGAACTTTTATTTCCAAGAGCTATTGGCAGAACATTCTATTGTTTTCTATGCAATTATGACTTTTTCGTTAATATGCCTTTAGCACTTACCCAGATACAGATACTTAGATGCTCTTAATGATTAAATACCTATCCACCTGATTTCCGAAGGTTACATTTTTCGTATTTCTCTTTCTAATAAAATTTTACTGAGACGAAAAAGGGACTTAGAGTTTGGGACCCGCCCATTTAATAATTAAGTATCTTATATGTACTTAATAGGTACTACTTTGTCAGTTAATCGTTAATCACTCTCATCACGTATAGTTTCGAAGGCGCAAAATTCAATGTAATTTTACGACTATTTGGGTAGGATACGAAATACCTACTACATATTCTGGCCGATCGCACTTTAAATTTCCAATCTTTATTTAAATTTTTTTATATAATTGAGAACGCTCATTTAAGTTTTTTTATTCGCGCTATATAAAATACTAGGTACATACTTAAAATAATAATTTTGTGAGATATAGCCTAGTGGCTAAGAATCTTGACCTACGGTGGGTCGGGACTCCAAACCCGGCACGCACCTCTAAATTTCGTAACTGTTATTTATAATTATTTATGAATTAGGTATGTGCGTATTAGAAATGTATTATCAGTCACTTTAACGGTGAAGGAAAAAGTCTTGTTAAAACCTGCATGCCTAAAAGTTTTCCAAAATGTTCTCAAAGACATGTTAAGTCCGTCAATCCGCAATTTGCCAGAGTACTGGACTATAGTCTAAACACTCTCATCTCTGAGAGGAGACCGTGCCCAGCTGTGGGAAAATAATTGTTTGATCATGATATGGAATAAGTAATGAATATTGTATGGAGCAAAAGTACGGGGTTCATTTTTCAATTAAACATTTTTCTTTATTCAAACGGAATAACAAACGAGCGTGCGGGCCCCCTGATGTCAAGTGGTCACTGCAGCCCATGGACATAAAAAACATCAAATTACATTAATTATTATAATGTTTTTACAGTATATTCGATTAAGTTGAATTGAATGAAATTTGGCGTCACTTCTGTACACTAAAAATAATTGAACAAGAACTAATTCGTCCCTAAAACAAACAAAAAATAACATGAAATAAATTAATTTCTTTTAATTATTTTCTTGCCATATAGTATATATATTGTAGCCGGATTTGAACCTCGATCCACCAGAGCGGAAGTTCGGGATGCTTAACCTCTAGGCTATCACTCACTTACTAGTCTTTTTGAAATAAGAAGCTTTAAATAATGAACAGATGTACATAGGATTAGTAAAACCATATAGTCATAGCGTCTTTTTCAAGTTGGCAAGTCGCGTTTGTAAATGAATTTCTGTAAGGAAAATGTTCGTTCTATCATACGACGGAGATCGAGGAGATGATTTCAGTATTTCATGATGAAGCACCATGGTCTTAGAACCTATTATTTAGAATTCCAGCTTGGACACACCACGCTTAGTGACAAATCTCGTGAAGTACGTTCAAAATTCGATGGTGGTAGAGCCTTAAGTCGAAAGCTCGCCTGCTGTGGCACCACCGGTACACCTATTTCTGCCGTAAAGCAGCAGTGTGAGAACTGCTGTGTATCGGTTTGAAGGATGTAGTTAGGCAGACGACACTGGACGGAAGGCATTCCAACGTAGTCCTCAGGAGCAGCAACGCATTCACATGCAACCTCAGGTGTGGATGTCCATGGGCTGCATGTTCCAACATCAGGTGGCCTGCATATAATGAAGGTATTCCTATATCCTGGTAAGTACGATAGATGGGCAAGTAGGTATGATAAGATTAGTATCGATCGGTGTTATCAATTTCCTATCTAAGTAGTATTATCAAGTTAAGCATACTTCATCATTCAATATATGTAATATGCAAAAACGGTTTTACTGTGTTTTTTGAGTAAATACCCTTGTACACCGTATAAAATATCCAAGAATTTATCTCCTTTAACTTTTTTTACTTTAGATTAGATTACATCATCATCAAACCGAGAAAACTTAGCTACGTATTTACTAGCGGTTCTCCGTGAGTCTTTCTGAGTACAGTAGTGGAGAAACACTCATGATACCACGTGCCGGGCGATCAAAGTTGGGACCTTCATCGTCTTCAAACTAATCTTAGTCAAGTCAGTCAAACAAGTCAGTACACTCAGTCAAATGGTGATAGTCTTATGTGGAAGGCTCGTCGGCTGCCGTCTATTTCTGCCTTAAAGCAGCAGTGTGAGCTCTGCTGTGTTTCGGATTAAAGGCTATTGTAAAATCAGGAGGCATTTCGACTTAAACGTCAGGAGCATCAACATACGACGTCAGATAGTTCTCCGGAACTATTGAAGGCTGTATGCGAATGTCCATAGACTGTGTCCATTGACTACTTCACATCAGGCGACCTACATGTTCATTTGCTACTGCTTTACTGTTAAAGATAATAAAGAAATCCTTTCAACAATGTCAAGATGCAGGAGATGAGACAGGATGTCTCAGGATACTTTCTAAGCATAACGTATTTTATTATTATTCAAACGGAATAGCAAACGATCATGCAAGCCACCTGATGTTAAGTGATCATTGCAGCCCATGGATATCCACATCAATCCTTAACTAGGACGGAACTCCTATAATGAGGATGCGTCGCTACTCCAAAGGACTAAATTGGAATGCCTCCTATCCAGTGTCTTCTGCCTGACTACACCCTTCAAACCGAAACACAGCAGTTCTCACACTGCTTGCTTCACGGTAGAAATAGAGAAGCGGTGGTGCCGCCGCAGGTGAGCATTCGACATAAGACTGACTCTACCACCATCAAAACGTATTCTATGATTGCTTAAGTATTACGAATAAGTACATGTTCGGTTCTATTCTTTATCGCCCGTGACTACCTTTAATTTAACCACGGCTATTGTGTAAATTATAAAGTGTAATACTTATATGATTTTACTTATTAGTACTTGTTGTATATTTCCTATTAATTATGTAGTTTGTTATTACTTCAGGCCGTTGTATCGACGGAGATCGACTACCGCGCAACATTTTGTACCAA
Organism: Doberes anticus; assembly: GCA_018250115.1. Lineage (NCBI taxonomy): Eukaryota > Metazoa > Arthropoda > Insecta > Lepidoptera > Hesperiidae > Doberes > Doberes anticus. The sequence goes on along the minus strand of DWKW01001521.1, from coordinate 4,963 downwards.
ACGGTACAATCAGGTATGCACCGTTAACTAATTACAGGAGCTCTTAGACATGCAATAAACGGAACGTGTCTCTCATCTTGTATATGTTTTTACCTGAACCAATACTAGTTAGTAACGATAAAAAATGATTAAGGAAAGAATCAGAGTTAAATTCATAATCTGCATAATAGAAGACGCAGTTCACGCAGTGCATTAATGATTTTAATTTTAGAAATTAAATAGTATTTTCTGATACAAGTTTTTATCCTGAGTTAATGATATTTTAGCGCTGTAATTTTTTTATATTTAAGGGTATGTTATAAAAAATTCTTAAGTATTATAAAATCTAAATGATATAATTATTAATAAACTATTAATATAGTTTCATACTTAATTGCTTGGACTGACGTTACACGTTACTTATTAAGAATTTTTAAACAAAGTAAAACTAAGATTAAAATTTGTATACGCTTAGTGAATACCGAGTTTGAATATAATAGGCAAATTTCGAAATTTTGTTTTAATTCCTCTGACCAAAAAAACCCGTAATAAGGATCAAGTAAAACTTTGCTACCTGTTGATAACAGGTAACTATAAATTTAATTCACATAAGACTTCCTGTGAGCGCGGGTGAATGTTTGTTTAAGATGTTTTGAAATCTGTCTGTGCCACCTGCACCTGAGACGGTGAATGGGCAAGTCCTTGCAATTTCAAGTCAACATTACAACACCTAGATGTAAAAATAATTTAGGTACTATATATGTACCGATACTTTCTATTGTTTTGCTAAATATTATTTAACATAAAGTTAAGAATTGAGGCTGGTGGCGCTAACTGAAATGTAGGTTTAACATTTATTTATACCATATGTAAATAGTTACAAATTACAGTTAGAAAACATCATAAAGTTAATTCACTTCTGACATACTGTATTTCTGGGTACTCCTTGGATAAGTCTTAAGTAATCTTTTATTCGAAAATTCGGTTATGGCGTTCCCAAAATCACTAGTCATATATTTATTTTTCTTACGTTTATCAACGTAAAATGTATATAAAATTACTTACTTCTCACGAGACCATTATGAAGGAAAAGTTTATCTCCTTATCAGCACATATATCAATAAAATGTCCGAAAAGACTTCGCCAAACATTTTCTTCTAGTAGATTAAGCGTCTGAGCTGTTTGATAACTGTTAGCATTCAGATTACGGTACTATAAAACATCTTTAAATAAAATAAGGCCGATCAGCGCCAGACAAATTTCGTTGATTTTATTGTTTGTAATTTCGTTAAAAATTAATTTGTTGTTTTTAATTATTTTTATTGTTTCGTTTGTTTAAAATATGATTTACGGACAAATTTATTCCGTAAAAGATCATATAAAATAGATGTGTACCTACTCGTATATTTGATAAAATTATGAGCGTGCGAGTCCAGCGCATCCAGCTTTGCTACTCCTGAGGACTAAGTTTTAATTCTTCCTGTCCAGTGTCTTCTGCCTAACAACACCCGACAAACTGAAACACAGCAGTAGCCACACAGCTGCTTTACGGCAGAAATAGGTATAGCGGTGGTCCCGCCGCATGCGAGCCTTCGACATAAGACTCTACCGCCATCAAAACATGGAGTGCGAGCAAAACATCTGTAGAAACTTTTATGTAACTTTTTAAAAGCAAATAAGTTCATAAATTACTAAATCACCAAACATTCCTCTAACGAAAAGACACAAGTTAAGATTGAATAACAAAGACAAAAATCGAGGTACCTGGGCGGTGCTAAAGTTTCTTCAACGATGTTAGATCGACTACAGGTACATCGAAGTAATGAAAACTTTTTACCACTACACTGAAAGACGTGTTAAAGCTGATGAAGTGGAAAGGACCTGACATTAACATTAATGGTGAACAACTCACATACCTTCAAGTAGCGATACGAACCCAGCATCATATCTAGGTGAATAGTGTTTCATAACAGGCGGGTCTTAAGATGAATATGGATAAGACGAAAATCATGTCTAACGTCTAGGTCATCGGGATATAAGTTAGGATTTATTTGTGTTATCATATATGTTTATAATATGCGGCATAGGTGGCCGTATTTATTGATATGATGACTTCGGAGCTTCAGTTTTTTACAGTTCCAAGGTTCTAGTCCCTGACTATTTGATATTAATTTCAACTAGATACTTTCACGCGTTTCACAGAAAAAGGGTCTTGACAGACAGACGATTTTGAGTTACGAAACCCTAATAATTAGATAGTTGGCGATTTCTTGAAATTTTGTTTACCGCAAATTTAAAACGGTTTTTTTCGTTTTGTGCCATTTTCAACTGGTTTCGAGATTATTGGATAATTTATTTTTGTTGCCGACTTTATTGTGATCCATTTAAAATGTACATCTATCATGTCAGCACTCTACATCCCGTATACACTCGTAAATATGTTTACATAAAATAAAAAAATATATATATTTTCAGAATCGGTCCTTAATCGGTATATGGATTTTTTTTAAAGAATCGACAGGTAATCTATACATGGAAAAAAATCTATTCAAAAGTGAACGGCTTACTGAAATCTTAAACTTTACGATCATGGATCGTATTAGCGCATATGATTCATACGAAACTCATTTCATTTTCGATTGCTAAATATGGGTTAGATCAATGTATCATCATGAACGAGTGTGCTTTGTTTCGGTTAATAAAACGCGGATAGAACAATGGCTTATATATTTGGTCACGCTTCAGAACACAAATCGCAACACGTGAGGGAGCGGTCTCCTGACGTACGAGACGATAACATTATGTAAAACTTATATTGTTAAACTGAAACATACGCCGGTACGTATATACGGTTTCCTTCTATAATTGCATCTGTTGCATTTTCATCTGCTACCTATTTTTGTCACATGATTCGATCACTGCCAACGACCATTTCGTTTATTTTATGTGAAATACAAAAAAATATATTCAAAAGACGTGGCTAATAATTTACTTCAAACAGCAGAAAACAGTTGATCTTTGACTGGAAAACTGATCCACGTGTCCACGTGTTTACTTATTTGCATATATATTTGTATATATGTATATATTAGTATTTTTATAATATAAGTGTATTTATGTTACAACCTTACACTGTGCACGTTTTTTTTGCATTTCAAATCCCAGTTTCTTTCCCAGGGCTGCTGGAAGAAATTTCATAATGAAATAAGCAGTACCTTTGTACTTAAGTTATTATTTTTGTGTTTCCATTCTTATTTTAGTAACGTGTACATAAATTGATAAATAAAAAAATTTAAAATAAATTAATCTATTTGTAGATTTAGAGTACGCGGCAATTTAAACAACTTTAGTACTTTAGTAGATTTGAACCCAGACACACCGGAGCAAGATGTCGGTTTCAAAGCATTAGGCTATCACTGATCATATCACTTGCTTTGCTGTGTAGGAAAATTTCTTGAGGAAACTTGCATACCTGAAAGTTCCCGATTATGTTCTCACCAATCAAAGGCCAGCGTGGTAGACTATAGCCTAAATGATGCTTACTTCTAATAGGAGACAGCAATGATGATGATTACCTCATAAGTATAATTTGACTTTATTAATATTTTTGTTGAGCACCTATTAGTTTAAGTACACCTAGTTACGGTAAATCACCTTGTCTTAATTTATCCAAGGCCGGTTATATCAGTTAAGTCAAACAAATGTTTGGTTATTTTTACTTTATCTTAGTTATGTAGTAAATCCGAGATTAAGTTCAGAGATGTTTTCGTATCTTTTAATGGAATAATCATAAGAGAACAGTAATAATAATAATTATCCCCCCAGGGAAGCTTTCGGCGAGCCATTGGTGACTATCGACACCACGGATCAAATTATGCAATTGAGGATAGTATCTGCCATGTATACCATATTGCACACATTAAAGTGTCTCAATCATCATCGTCGTCATCTATATATTGAACCTGTGTCCCCACTCAAGCCTTCCAAATAACTAGGTCTTACGAACGTCTTGAACCCGAATGTTAAGAGATACAAATAATAACGCTTCACACTTAAATCCCCACGTTAGAATTCCCTGTGCCATTGGCACATATAGACAAGAAAACATACATCCTGACCAGTAACAGTAGGTAACGTAAATTCATCATTAGCATTTCTGCTCCATTGGAAATCGAATGCACAACCCTCTGTGCAGACTGGCATGTTGACCACTGCGCCACACAGGTCCTAACAGTAGAAAAGTATTTTCAATTAGAATACTTCAGCGAAAGTTCAATATAAATTTTGCATATAAAAGTTTTTATTTTATATTAATTAATCCACATAATCAGAATGTGAAATAATTAAAAAAAAATACTTTGCCGTTGTTATTGTTAAATTAACTCGTCACTACAATAAACGCTTATTAAAATGGATGCATTTTTATTAGGTACCTAATTCGGCACCAAATCTTAATATCAAAAATTTCATCTTTTGTATGTGATTCGGAACTCGAAAAGTACCTATATCCTTTGACTTGAAACTTGGATTTAATTTGATATTATTCGAATTCAATAGAATGCGCGCGTATTTTTAGAGTAAAAAAATATATTTTCCTTCCATTCTTTTCATTTCACATTGCTACGGAAACACAAGGCAAGGTATTGAATTAAATGATTCATTTTATCGCAGACTCAGTTACAATAAAGCGAAGCGGTTTGAGTTTGAGTGAGAAATACTATTCAATCACTCAAAATTTTTGGGAAAGTTTTTGAGAAGGTTGTAGATTTTAAATTTAAGCGTGCTACAAGATACGACTTTTTGATGTTGGTAGAGTCTTATGTCGAAGGCTCGCCTGCGGCGGCATCACCTATTTCTGCCGTAAAGCAGCAGTGTGAGAACTGCTGTGTTTCGGTTAAAAGGGTGTGGTTAGGCAGACGACACTGGACGGGAGGCATTCCAACGTACTCCTCAGGAGTAGCAACGCATCCACACACAACCTCAG
>DWKW01001520.1:0-12533 GCA_018250115.1 Doberes anticus | reverse complement strand
CCTTCGACACAATACTACCAACATCAAGATTTGTTTGAATAGATGGCTTCTCATTTGCTAACTTCATAAAAAGCGTATATCTTTTTCAAGAACCTTTATCTATTATTAAGTATTTATTTATTATTAATCACTCATAATCACTTTTTAATTACCTTTAAAGAACCAAATATTATGTGGAAATTATTTTTTTATGCTGGTAGAGTTATATGTTGAAGACTCGCCTGCGGCACCACCGCAGGACTTCTGAACAAGCAGCATTGTAAACAGTGCTGTGTTTCGATTTAAAGAGTGTGATAAGGTAGAATACATCGGATAGAAGAACTTCCAACTTAGTTCTCAGGAGTAGCTAACGCATTCACGTACAACCTCAGACAGGACTTCAGACCTATTTGAAATTCGATGTGTATGTCTATGAGCTGCAATGACCACTTAAAATCATGTGTCCTGCATGCTCATTTGCTATTTCATAATATAAAACTAATCAGAAATAAGCTGCGCCTGTTGTGTAGTTTTCCATATATACCCATCTATAGATACCCCGATTTTCCTCAAACATAGCCAAGAACCATACCGTTTACTTCAGGTTTAAAAGAACTGCATTAAAATCGGTTCCACGCACAGACAAATACTTCAAACCCACCCTTCTTTTTGCGTCGGAGATTAAAAATAAACATTTCTAAAATCTGCGCTGTCGTAGGGCTTACTTTATATAAGTGGAGATATTAATTTGATAAGCGCAGTATTTTTAAATCCTTGGTAACGGTAATTAATGAAGGTTTCGCACTAATGTAGAATTAAAAGTAATGGCGAATTAAACTGGTCACAAAAATTAGGTCACGAAACCTTTTTTTCTTATATCAAAATATGACGTCTGTAGACGGACGGCCTTGCTGATATTTTTTTGACCTAGAACTAGGTAGGTACTTAAGTTTCTTCGTGAGTGATTAGCAGAAAGTTGATTTACAGACATTAATGAAATAAAAATATCTTTATTACAAACAATAAAATAACAAATGATTAATACATAATACATTCTGTTTTAAGTAATTTCTTAGTTTTAACAAAAATATTCTTGTGTTTTTTATAAGCATAGGTAGGCATTTTATCCGGTATGAAATTTATCCTTGTATCAATATTAGGACAATACAATTATAAGATTGTATAATCGAGATATTTTGGTCTAAAACAAGGGAAATGACACGAAAATCACAAAGCCACAGAAACTTGAACACTCGTTATAAACATCAAGGCTGACGACATTGCATATTCCATGCATGCTCTAGACGTTGGCGTCTCTACTCCCAACGCGCTTTTGCATCAAAAATAGCCACTGAAGACGCGCTAAACGCAAGTTTACCGAGCTCACCGGCCACATCGGCTGTGTGCTGGCCTCTGGAAATTAATAATGTAGATGAATACCTTGCGAATGATTTTCCCGCGCCCGCGTTGTAGCTTATTCGCTGATTAGTAATTCGACGTTTATTGTGGTGCCGTTGTTATGGTTCAATATCGAGGACATCGGCGATCGCTGTCAACGAACTAGCCGTTCAAAGATCCACCATCTTTGGCAGCGGAAGTAGCGGCGGATGTCCCGGCAATGGGTGAGTGGAGTGGCATATGAATGCTTAACAACAATGCTCGGAGCCTCGTTCTCACATTTTCTATTCGTCCCGTGTTCCACCGAAAGTTTGTTCAACCTTTAATTTTTTGTTGAGATTTTATTTATGTAGATACACGCCCCGTCGTCGATCTGTCGCAGGTATCCTCTGTGAATTTTTTCTGCAAAATTAATTCGGGCTAAACATGAATATACTAAAACACATATCGTCCTGATAACAAGATAATCTTTTCTCATTTTTGGTAACCATGATTTATCTATAGGAATACCATGCTTAAGAAAGGTAGCCTAGGTGCTCTGGAATATTTTATGTTTTTAAACCAAAATATTCTCATTTGATAGTTTCATTTCAAAACATAACGAATATTTATTATATTGTTATATTCACAATAATTGGCCGTTTAGAACAAAATAAATTATTGGGGCACTAACTTAGTTACTGTTTCGCCTTACTTACTTTTTTTCAGTCTTATTTAGGTTACTCACTTCAAATTATAGGTCATAGGATTCGTAGAAGTAGAGTAATTGTGTTAAAAACGACCTATTGAAAATTATCCCAATTGTAGAAATAATGATGTTTGAAAAACTTTATAGGTTCCAAAACCCTTTAGTTTTAAGCTTCTTTGGTTACGATTCCATTATCTTATGGGACAATCTGTTCCATATCACATTAACCCAGTGTGTTTGTATGAGTGACATTGAGCAGGAGGTACTGTTAGACGTGCGTGCCAAACGCTTCTGCGGCCCCGTTCCGTTAAACAATGCATCAATTAGAACTTTATTATTCTTTGTTTATACTGCTTGCTTAATTAAGAACAGAATCGTCCAACATGGTAATCATTCTGTTATTCTTTAACGAAGATTGCTTGAATTGTATACTGTAGAGTGTTATAGATGGTTAAGTCCAGCTTTGTTTACGTAATTACAATCTGTATGATTGATAAATCTATTAAAATGTACTCACAAAGGCACCATAATAATTTAAACAATATTGATGTAGGTACTGAGGTAGTCTCAGTAATCTTTTGTCTTAGTACATAAATAGAACATTTGTTTTTTACTCTTTCCAGTTTTCTCATGGTTTGGCTACAAATATTGCATTGTTGACACAATTTCTTAAAATTTTCATGTTTATGCTACTATTTAGAGTAAGAATATTTTATTGTAATATTCTACCGAAGTTCGAAAGAAAAAATTAAAAAAAATTAGACCTGCATGCTCGTTTCTATTCTTTTATTGTAAAGCGCCACTCACGAGATCCTTAGTGATATTAGAGGATACAAGTACCTACTAAAACTGCTATGAATTTTTCCTCCTTTATTTGTTACACATTTTTCCTGTTCGTTTCGTTATATGAAGATGTATCATTCCTTGTACATCTAGATGTAGCTTCCCATAAAATCGTAATATACGCCTCGGGACGTCTGAGACTCATTGCGTCATGAAAAATTCCCCGAAGAAAATCCCGCACAACAGACTGGTAGATTCGTATTCTTGTAAAAATTTGGTACACAAAGTATGAAGTCATTTTAATCAATGGTTACTGAAAAGAGCCGATTAAAATACTGGAACAAACACCAAAAACCAATGATTTTTATATTTATGATTCTTACAAACAAAAATGAGTTAAACTTTCACATAGAGATCATTTGTACCAGAACCAGAGCGTACTTTAATATATTGTAGGTTCGACATGGTACCTATATCTGGTATTTCTCTAAATAAAGCAGGAAGCTGTTGAACATCTGATTTAGAGTAACGATTGAGGCATTGTATTTCAACATTTGAAGTTCTCTGTTTAATGTAAAGGTTTTCATTTCTAATTTATTCATGTCAGTTGAATGGTTATTTCACAAAAAGGAAACCATAAAACATTGAAACTAACGTAAACAATAACACGTAATTTAAACACAAATTAAATTTCATTTAAAAATTATGCTTATTATGCTTATCATTATCGACTCATTATTGTCCCACTGCTGGGCACGGGTCTTCTCTCAGAGATGAGAGAGTTTAGGCCATAGTCGACCACGCTGGCCAAGTGCGTATTGGCGGACTTTTGCTTATACGAGTAGGTAAGTTACTAAGAAAAATATGGTATAAGCAAGTTCATTTTATGTTAAAAAGTATAAGCTTAGTAAAAGTTATCACCGATCTTGCCAGGAATACAAAGGAATCTTATTTCGTTTTAAAAAAGGTCGACATAACGCGACGTGGTTTACATTTTTCTTTCCATAATTTTTTATTGTTTCTTTAGTACTTTGAGACGATAATTGGTGTGGTTGGACAGAAGACACTGGACAGGAGGCATACCAACTTAGAGTAGCAACGCATGCACATACAACCTTAGATAGGACATCCGTTGTACTTGAGGTTTGATGTGGATGTCCATGGGCTGCAGTAACCACTTAACATTAGGTGACCTGCTTGCTCGTTTGCTATTCCGTTTGAATAAAAAAAAAGATATTTGTACATTTCTTTTTTGCGATCCCATATGTATTGTCCTATGTTAATAAAAATAATAAAAATCGGCACATGAAACGAAGGCATACTTACAGGTAATCAATCATTAATACTGAAATCTGCCTAAACTTCATTTCTTGATAAAAAGCTTTATTTTTCTTTGTCTTTGATAAACTTGTAAATTTTGTATCAATTAAATACTTTTTTACTTAACATGATTTTAGTTAAATAATTGGTTGGTCTTACGAACATTATATAAGTTCTAAGCATTTAGTAGGTTTTCAGTTCGTTAAATCCACTCTAAGTAGGCAGAGATTATGCTATTATCAAACAGGTTGATTGGATTTGATCTAAAATCGATAAGGGTTTGAGATTTTACGGTTAACATTAGGACATACATTAAGATAAGAACAACGAATGAAATTTTCTTAAGAAGTAAGCTATCAGAAGCTATATTACAAGTATTTTATGATAACACTCCCATGAAATACTTAGGTATAGTAGGTACGTATAAATCTACCTACCTGAGTTTATAAATACTTATTACGATTAACCTATTGTTGTATACATAAGCAGTTTGGATAGAATTAAATTACAACCTTATTTAATTGGTTTATCTGGTTGCATGTGGATGTCTATGGGTGGCCAGTAAGCTTTTATATCATGTGGCCAGTACCGTTCTACGCCATTGGTTTAGTTAGTTACAAAATTGATGTTGATGCATCTACATGCCTTTTAATCTCTAAAACGAATAGTATCTAATGGTATATAAGGAGACATCGCGGATGTGTAAGTAGCGAGCCCGTGTACAGTGAATTAATTCGACGCAAGCGGAAGTAGCCAATTGTATCTAAGCCGCGGCGGACGGTGCCCGACGAGCACTGGACACAATGCCCATCTTTACATGTTAACCCATAACCCACATACTGAATGTTCGTGCTTTTTAACACTTTACACTCATAGCCCCATACTAGGATTGATTCCTGTGTCGTGACTAGACTAGTGTTCCAGAATAGGTGCAGAAATCTAAATTCAGCTTCGAAACGTCTGTTCCTTTGGGAATCGAACCCTGGACCCTACGAACGACAGACCACCGTGCCACCGATGGACCATTGCGGATACAGGTCTTCGTCTTTATATCCACAGTAATTTGTAATCGTTTTATGTTTGTATGAAAGCAAAAACCAATTACGGAGCAAAAATTTAATCCCTCATTATGGACCGGTTATGTAGGTAATATGGACAGTTAGGAATACAGTACCTACCTACTGTAGTTGCTTTGTGAAGTAAGCATTAGGTATTCGAAGCCGATAATATCGTAGTTCCTACCATTAACTTTCGGAATAATGGCAGCGGTTTTGTAATTCTCGTAACATTGTAGATTTTGTTTTTGTAAGTTTTAGGTATATGTGAACATTACTGTTTGCGTTATAAACTGTAATGGTTACAATTTTGTTGTCCGTTTAAATAAAGTCACCGTATAATAATATGAGCTGATCATCGAGTTTTGAATACAGTCTATAATTACGGAGTCTTACACCGTATTAACAGACTTCTAAAGAGGCTGTAATTTGATTCCGTGTGTCTGGCCTGATTGACATTAACAGAAATTTCTCATTACACGTAATTATTATTATTCATTAATATATTTTTCAGGATAAGAGTTATCTTCCAAATCATTACTGCGGACTTTTCAGATACAGGGTATATATTCAAAAATATACATAAACACTAACAAAGAAATATTCGTTTGAATCCAATCAAAAGATTATCCACCTGCTTTTACTCAGAATAGACATGTTTTAAAATAACTTTCAGCGTTTCATAAAGGTAGGCACTGAACAATAGATACCTACTCGTTGTATCTACTATATTAACATGACCGTGTTGCTCTAAATAGGCATATGACCTACTTTAGATCTAGTACACTTAATATAAATATATCAAGTAACCCACGTGCCCTAAAATGTCGCTATGTAAGTAGTTGCTAAATTATCTTTCCACGTTAACAAGCGTTGATTGTAACAAACTGTTAGTTACTTTAACAACGTCAAACGTTGCTAAAATAGACATTGAAAGCTAAAATAAAATCACTGAGTCTGAATTCCCAACAGGTAGGTGTAAGTACATCCCAGCAGGTCATCAAGTTAGGCCTATAAAAGAAACACACGTTTTATACATTTGCAAAGGTAGGCAAAGTTTTAATTAAGCATCAACCAATTAGCAATCGAAAATCAGTTACTAATATGTATGTTGGTATGTGTGAGTACCTACTTCAAATGTATTTGCATTTGTCTTATGTGTATAGGTTTTATACCTAATTTAATTTATATGTGGGTGAGACCGTTAAAATCTCGCTTCTAAACCAAGGTTCTAAACATAATCCTGGGATACTTTGAATGAGATGACAAATCATCTTTTCGCAATTACAAGCATCGAGTGTCCAGAGATGTCTGTGAGTAATGTTGGATTTTAATAATTCTTGTTTCAAGCGCATTCGGTATATAGATACCTACATAACTTTGACTACCTTTAGGAATGTAGGTAGTCACTGCGCATAAAATAAACTCAGTGCGCATTCCTTGTACGTAGCGGATTTTGAACTCTTAAACGTATGTCTTTTATTAGACGTATTGATAATAACTTTTGAGTTATAAATCACTTGCATTTAGACTAACCCAATAAGCATAGGTACCATTAATTATATCTCGTAGACACCTATAAGTTCTTACCTACATTAAGGCAACGAATGCAAACATTTGTAACCTAATTTTAAAAATTGATATTACAGACGTAGGTTAACCGAAACATAGGATAACCCTAAAGTCGGTAGTAAGTTTTAGATCATATTATAATTATTAGGTATTGGTACTTATGTTGGTATTTGACACAGAGGTATCCAAATAAATAGCAGTGAGGCGCACACGTCATAATAATGTTAATTGCTTTATCGCATAAAATATTGCCTACCAGAAGCATAATAATTCAATCAAACTATCAAGGATACGTACGCTCTAAAGATACAGTTCTGAAATGAAAAAATATACATACCTTGATATTTATCAATTCCTAACTAACATTGCAGAACAGAACGAATTTTTTTTTCAGTACAAAAATAAGCAGTATTTCTCTATTATCAGATTCTCTTATATTCGACTTCGCAGATAATTTGTTTCAAATGATGCATTTTATGGGGATTTTTATTTTTTTTGTGCAAAACAAATGTGGAGGTACCTACATTACATAGTAATGTACATTAGAACCCTTTTAAGGTAACATTCCCTTTTTTTTTAATTTATGAAACGTACAAATTTATTCACCGCTGTTTTCACTAAAGAGTTCCTATCTGGTTTTGCCTTGGTCATTAGTAGGATGCCCATCACCATCATCAACCCGTTATTGTCCTACTACTTGGCCCCATGCCTCGTTGGCCGAGTGTGGATTGGCGGGCGGCGAAGTGAGGATGCCTATACGAATTAAAATTAAAATTTAAAATCGGTTCATAAACAAAGAAGTTATGCCCAAACGGTCCTTTAAACAAACATAATAACGCTGTTATGATACATCTACTCGTCGCTTTAAAATGCGTAATTATTACCTACATACTGATTAGTGATTTTCCATTAATTATGTAGGTTTTTGTAGTTAGAGATCCAATGAGAATTTTTTGTTTGAATAAACGAATAGCAAACGAGCCTGCAGGCCACCTAATATTAAACATCAAAATTAGGACAGAAGTCCCATCTAAGGTCGTACGTGGATGCGTTTCTACTTCTGAGGAATAAGTTGAATTAAGGGGCTTCCTGTCCAGTATAGTATGTCTAACCGAAACACAGCAGTGCTCGCAGTGCTGCTTCACGGCATGAAATTGGTGCAGCGATGGTTCCGCTACTAACGGCCCTTCGACTTTATTCACCAATGAAGTATATCTGACGAACGACAAGATCCTGTATGCAACGTAAATAACAACGTACCTACCGTTTATTTTAATCTCAATTTGTCATTCGTTAATCTTTTGAGGGAGAAGAGCTTTGTCTTACGGCAGATGCAAGTAAACACAGTCGCCCCAACATGTGGAAACCTATTTACTTTTTGCCGACTTTAGGAGGAAGAAGCTATACATACATATACGTATTTAGTTAATGTATTGGAGTCGCGATATTTGCGTATCTTATGGATTAGCCGATTGATTGCTCCGTAAATAAGATTTAATTCATAAAAAGATTGTTTCGGTGTCGGTTTTCATTTTTGTTAACAACAATAACAAGTTATTTTACTTCCACTAAAACAACCGAGGGTTTTCTTATATCTATTTTCTATTTATATATTTTTTACTGAGTTACTTTATTAACAACATACCATTCTTAAATAAACAAGAAAAAGTAGGTATATTTATAAAAACTAAGAACTGTAGGACGTTATACATGTAAACTTAGACACTCAACCACGTTAACGACATCTTTTTTTCTTTGTGAGGTAGATCTAACAATAGATTGTAACTACATAGGTATTTCAGAGCATAAACAAAGCGGTACCTAGAGCCTGCCTCCCCAATAGGGTGAAACCGTACCGACATCGAATATGAATGAACGTCGACATCAACAATGTGAGACGTTTATTTACAAACAGTAACGGTTGTTATACCAAAACGGACGCAGCACACGCTACAGCACTCAAATTAAACCGGGCTGCAGGCTCCCCTGTTCATAAACGTACACATACGTGATTTCTTGCTTCAGGACGTTTCCGGCTCGCGCGTGCTACGCTCCGAGAGCCAGATGCCAGAAAATCAACTCGAAACGTGGATAATAAATATTGATAATACAGTTATGGTAAATAAAGAGTATTAGCACAATTTAGATTTTTTGCTGAAATAGTAAATAAAATGGTGAATTGGAAATTTTAGAATTTTTTTGAATAAATACAATGAATAGTAGATTAAAATTCATTGTATTGAATTCCATTCCTGTTTTTTTTACCGAAATCTGTCATTATGAAGATTTAAATTTGGAATCAACAATTATAAATATTATAAGTTATTTTTATTCATGTTAGTTAGATTAAAAGGAAATTTTAAATCCTCATTTGTGCAATATGCGGTTTTATTTGACGAGAATAAAATTAAATGTAAGCTTTTCTCACATCGCACTCTTGCGCCAAGAAAGCTTCCCTTCCTTGTGAAAGCCCGCACGTGTGTGCGGTCGTTTCCACCTGCGCCCGCGCCGCCTGAGATAGTCCGCACAGAGTCCGCCGCGCTTTCGGCGGGATGTGTCGTGTTTAGCGTTATCGTAGTTTATCGTTCATCGCTTATCCGACATGGGACCCCAATTCGACTTTTGTCTGCGCGCTACCAGTGAGTGAATCTTGATTCTGACTTGACATTTTGTCTTATTGTCGACATATCTTTCCGCTATTCGATGTTGATTACATACTTATCATTATACACATTAACAACGACTTAAATTTGAAATTCCATGAGATTTGTAAATAAGTATTTCCTTAATTAGAATTTCAAATACTGAATTTGTTTATAAAAATATTTGATGATACTTTCTGTGTTAATAAACGAGGTCCATCTACTATTTTTATTTAAAAAAAATTAAGAGTCGTTTGGACATGGAGAAAAGAAATTTGTTGCATCTCTGTTATTTTTAAATTTACAAGAAATAACTCGTTACTTTGTTAAAAGTCCTTAACAGTTATTAAGTTTCAGTAAATAGGTACTTATAATATATATAACAGTACCGCTGTTAAAATATTTTTAAATTGAGTAACATGTAATTTCCTAATGCATTTAAAAATTAATATAATTGCAACTTTCATACAGTTATGTGTAGTCATGTTTAAGTTTTTGTATTATTTAGTATTGCGATTCATTTAAGGCCTTATTATAAAACTAGTCTTAAAGCAACAATACGGCAATCATCTACATAATACATATATGTAATATTCTGATGATACTAAAAATTCTTCGAAAAATTACTCACCACCAGAAACTGAAGCGTCACACACGTTCATCTTCCCAATTTTATTATTCTTCCAGCACATTTTCATACATTCCGGGAATCCATGTTGATTCACAGAGCACATTAAAGACGCCTGAATCTGAGTATTTTTTAAACTGTTGGTTGTAGAAAGCATTTCAAAATTGATTAAATATAATAACTTTATAATTTTCAATCCTTTGAAAGAATAATTACCTATATAATAATATTATTATTAGAGGTCTTCTTTCCTAAGTACATCACTTCTGTCCTAATCTGATTTGACATTGATTGATTTTAAAGATGAGTAAAAATCGGAAGAAATTATTTGTAAATCAGTACAGGTTTCTTACTAGTTTGTAAAGTAGGTATACAATGCAACAAAACATTACGAATCTGCTCTTATTCAGCAATGTTACTGTCTACTTGCTGTAATATGGTTACGTACGAGTGTACCACATAAATAAATCAAATCAGTGTCAGACACTCGTCAGGCACAAATAACTAAATTTAGATACGTTAATGGTCTGGATGTTTGTCCAGCATTGTTTGTTGGTTGGTTTTTGTGCGCCATATGTCCGCAGGGACTGTCCTTTCATCCCGCCCTCCGAGTGCTGAGACGAACATAATACGACACACATGCGGGCACAAAAACCATTCACAAGTATCAAAAGTTCGTTAAGTCTCCCTAAACAACTTAAGTGAAATCACTGCTTATGGTACCAATGAAAGAAATTTTCGCTTATAAAAGTATCTAATTTGAATAAATACGCAAATAATAAAACATAATTATAACATAAATTACCCGTTATTTAAGCAATAACAATATTTTCTTTAATGTGACAATAGTAACTTAATTTATCCCATATGTAATTTAAGTGGATAGTATGTAATATTATTCAAAATATTTAAAAGTATTCCTAACGACTACTAACTACAAATTCACATTAACTCCAGAAGAAGGTGCACATAAATTCATCGTTATAATTGTAATAGTACTTACTACTGTATAAAGTACTACAAAATCTAAAGTAATCTAAACTGAGTAGGTGAACATAATAAGAGTAACTAGATTATCAACCATTGTCCCATATAAGAACGGTGGCTTAAGTATGGAGGAGTCTGGAAGAAGATTGCTTTCAATTCGCATTTTCCGGCTCATAAAAGTAGGTTGCTCTACTCGGCCCGCAGTGGACATAATGGAGAGCCGTTAGTTCATTGGCGTTATTGAATAATTCTCGCGTGACAGTCGCACGCCACTGGCCACTGCAGGACATCGCTCTACGAAGCTTCTGTCCCCTCATAATGATCCTTGGTACATTAGATCACTCTTATCCTGTTGATAGCATCTGATAAAGATCTCGCAATATGAGCTCTACGATCAAATAATTCTATGTCTTACTACGACAAGTCTCTTTCTGTTTCAGACAATCCATCGTACTTCGCTTTTCCTGATAAAGATGTACCTGATAATGCTGGTTCTCATGCCTCTGGAGCCGAGCAGTATTCCCGCTCGGCTCCAGCCAGAACATGGACCGATGGTGTTCGACCGCTGACATCACCTCGGCGGAGAGAACCTGAGAGTCCTAGGAGAAAGGAGTTCAGGGCTCTCCTAAGGTCATTATCTGCTAAGGAACCTGAACAGGCTGAAAGATTCCTAAAAGGTGAACCAAGACCCGGTGACTGCGCTCCAAGTGATATGAGACATACGTTCACTGCTCCTAGAATAAAGTAAGTTAAGCAAACATTTTTTTAAATCGTTTGTTGTAATTATTAACCATAAAACCATAAGTTTAGACGCTGCATTTAGAAAAATACATGCATTAATATGCAATAAATACATTTTTACCGATTTCAAATGTTTCTCACATACACATTACTAAATATAACTAGGTAGGTACCTAATTCGTCCCCACGAGGTATTTTTATGCTTTAACAAGCCAATTATTGTGCAGGAAAGGCAAGATTAGCGCAACAGTAGTAACCTCAGAGGGCCCTAAAGAACGGGAAGAAGTGTTCTACACAATCCCGCTTCAGGGCAGGAGACGTCATTCAGTAGGAGGATATTTGGCGACGGGAGCGGCGGGGACGGGGGAAGTGACTGCAGTGCCCAGCGAAGTACCTAAGATGCCGCCGCCGAAGTTTAACCAAATAGACGACGAATCAGTAAAAAGAAGGCGTCCTCGGAATTTTTCGTTTAAAGGTAAGTTATGTCATTTTTACTTTAACTAAACAGAAAACAAGCATGCAGCCTCATCCAACCTGAAATAGGGTCGAACTATATAGTATTTATCCTAAGTGTTTCTAAGGCCCAAATTGATTATAATGCTTTCTGTGCAATGTAATCTGCCAAACCCACACCCTTCAAACAACCACCGAAAAGTCATCATCTCATTAAATCTGTCAAAAAAATGTCTCTGCTCTTATTCAGATTCAAGGCAATTTTGTGTTTGATGGCTCAGCATCAC
>DWKW01001519.1:0-12533 GCA_018250115.1 Doberes anticus | reverse complement strand
CTCACACTGCTGCTTTACGGCAGAAATAGGCGAGCCTTCGACATAAGACTCTACCCCCATAAAACCATATGTCACATACCTAAGATCACATTCCTCGTGGTCCTCTTAAAAAATCGTATCTCGCTCCATCAGTAGGTAGCCTTGTGCCGGCACCTAAAATATATCTTACAAGTAACTCGAGCTTACATCATTAAGTGAGTAATACGTCATATTAAATTCCATCGAGCCGATGCAGCCTTGGCCTTTCAAAGGATAAACAATAGACAATAATTTGCATCAACTGCTTCATCTGCTAACGTGTAAAGGTTAAATCTGCCTAATTTATCTGTAGGTACTAAACTATATAAACTATATAACTGTATAAACTATATAACTACTAAAAAGGAGTGATAGTTTAGTGGCTAAGACTATCAAGGTCTGGGTGTTTGTGTTCTTGTTTCTGTGTGTGTCCATGGCACCCACGACACAGGTAATTCTACTTTTATTTCTTTTTTTTTATGATGATAGAATAGTAAACGAGCATGCAGGCCCCCTGATCTTAAGCGGTCACTGCAGCCCATGGACATCCACATCAAACCTCAACTACGACGGGAGTCCTATCTGAGGTCATATGTGGATGCGTTGCTACTCGTGAGGACTAAGTTGGAATGCTTCTTGTGCGGTATCTTATACCTAACCACAAACACAGCAGTACTCACGCTGCTGCTTTACGGCAGAATTAAGACAGCGGTGGTGCAGCCGCAGGCGAGCCTTCGACATAAGACTACCACCATCAAACCACCTACCATGCAACCATCCTACTGTGAGGCTATGAATGTGAAGCATTATTTATCAATTTATCTGCCCCTGTCATCATCAACCCATTATTTTCCCACAGCTGTTCGCGAATCTTCTCTCACAGATCAGAGAGTTTAGGCCATAGTTCACCACGCCGGCCAAGTGCGTATTGGCGGACTTCACATGCCTTTGAGAACATTATGCAGGTTTCCTCACGATGTTTTCCTTCACCCTTAAGCGAGTGATAATTGATTCATAATACGCACATATTTCTAAAACGTAGAATAGAAAATATATTCGAGATTGAGATGCATGCCGGGATTAGAACCTCGACCCACCATAGCGGGGTTGAGATCCTTAACCACTAGGCTATCATTCACTATCACACTATCATTCTGCCCCTATATAGGTATATATATATATAGATATCCTATAATTCTGATAAGTATTTCTGTAAAACGTATTTCTGTAAAACGCATTTCTGTAAAACGCATTTCTGAAAAACGTATGTATTTCTGAAAAACGTTAGCATCAATTACACCGTTGTACCATTATTAGTACCAGTGCCATTGTGTTGTAAATTGTAATTCGATTTGCCATTTACAAACGATTTGGGTACATTTTTTGCAATGTGAACAGCGTAAAGTAGTCGCAAGTTGCCATTGTGGTGTTTTCCCACACAATCTTGCAGAATTATTGTGGCAAGAACTACCGGTGAGCCTTTGAACTAATAATGTCGCTTTTTTAAAAGAAGAACGAAGAAAGCAACCACACAATTGGACAAGTTTGTTAAAAAAAAAGTTTTTTTTTAATTCGTACTTCCCACGTAAAGCTTACAGGTTTGTCATCCAATACGTTTATATAGTTTATCTGTGTACTCGGCTGCTCTGCAAAATATAGCAGGAGTTGAAAAAAAAAATATCGAACAGCGAATCCGAGGACAAATGCAGCAAATATTTAGCTATATAATTGATATGATATATACTATGCTATGTAATTTTATTTATTTATTTAGTAATGCTCTAAATTAATGGCCCCACACTATCCTCTGTCGTATGTGAAATATCTAAACACAGAACCACCCAGACCATGAACAGAGCTTAAATCATAATTTCTGCCCTGTTAGTCTTTCATTCCAGGTCCGACTGAATGACATACTAGTATGTTTTGACCATACTTTTTTGACCATGTATCATAATGATGTCTGTCCCGCTGGAAATCGATCTTAGACACAGTAGACCGTTTGACACTTGTACCATACGGGTCGTCTTTTGAAAATTACACCAAAGACCACAAAATACGTCCAAAACTTTCATTAAAAAAAATGCGCTGATCTATAATTTTTATTTTGAAAAACGCTATGGTATATGTATGTATCTATTTCCGCTGTAAACCAGCAATGTGTGCAGCACTGCTGCGTTTCGGTTTGAACGATGTGGTTCAGCAGAAGGAACAGGGCAGGAGGTATTCCAACTTAGTCCTCACGAGTAGCAACGCCTGTACATACGACCTCAGATAGACTTTCGTCCTAATTGAGATTTTATGTAGAAATCCCTACATCAGGTGACTTGCATGGTCGTTTGCTATTTTGTGAATATAAAAAAAAGTCTTTGCATTCTATTATCTATGAACACAGATGTTTCTAATTAAGCGCGGATTGTTACCTAATTAAGCATGTCATTTACAAATTTAAGATGCTTTGTGTACCTACAAATAACATTACATTAACAACCCATTACTGTCCTACTGCTGGGCACGGGTCTTCTCTCAGAGATGAGAGGTATTTAGGCCATTGTTCACCACGTTGCCCAAGTGCAGATTGGTTAACTTCACAAGCCTTTACAGTATAGAGAGCTCTCAGGCATGTTCCTCGCTATATTTTATTTTGAAGAAAAGCAAGTGATTTTTGGATTTATTACGCAAAATGTACACAAAATAAATTTAATGTTGAATATGGTATTCAACTATAGTTAGAATGAATTAGAAAGTCTGGCTTCGTTCAATTTACTGATTTAAAAGTAGTAAATAGAAAGTAACTAACAAATCATAATCGCTGTCACCCAAATTGATCAAGTGTCAAAGCTTTAAGAAACATTTTATCAACAACTGTACCTATATAAATATTACAATTCTTTGAGCAAAAAAATATTTTCACATTTAAATCTGATATGAAAGGCAGCGACGCCTTCTTTTTCATTTAACAACAAACTTTCTGTTAATAAATTCGAAAAAAAAGCTTATGTGCGCAACACAGAGGCACTAATTAAAAACTTTATTTGAACCCTAAAATACTGGCATTTACAGCGTATTTTGTTGACTGCTGCAGATAAAGAGCGTATGAAAAATTCATATTCATTTTTGAAAAAAAGTTCATTGTGAGTTTTTATTACTGTTTTATTTTGTGCATGCACAGTAATAATGGAATGAGTTGTAAAGGTGCGTACATACTTGCGAATAAATTAATCATAATTTTAAAAGATTGGCATTGAAGTAATTAAAATAAAAATAAAAAATATTTCTTTTAACGTTATTTGACACGCGATCTTTTGATGGATAATTAGATTGAAATTAAAGCGGTTTTAAATATAATTATTAGGGCATTATTGCGTCTTTTATCTGTGTTATTTATTTACCCTTGTCTGACAAAGACTATATAATTGGCAACACAATTCATTGTTATGTATTTGAAATTTATTTAATTCTACCGTAAATATTAAAGTGAAAAGGGAGCCAAGTCCGGTTACGACTTTCGGAGTTTTCCATGTCGTTGATAAAAGGTTTGAGATCTGAACAGGTAGTTCTATCGCAGTCCCTAAATCATATCTATAGGAATATGCAACGTTCTTCAATTGGTAAAAAAAATATAGAATTTATAACTTGGCAAATTTTACACTCAACAAAGGTTTGGATTATAAAAAAGGAATAATAAAACAATATCATCACGTTAATTGCAATCTGTCGAAAATTAAAAGCTGCCACGTTTAAATTGAATATCGAAAGTCGTAATAAAATTTTCTAAATATTTATATAGTGAGATAATAATTATTGTAACATTACTTAATTATAATGTAAGTTATTTACACGAAGTATAAGATGTATATAAAAACAGAACAGGCTTAGTACTAAAGTAGGTATCTATTTTGATACTTACTGTTTAATTAGTGCGAAATAAATAAATAAAATAAAAATAGTTACACCAATAACTTTTGTGGTTATTGAACATTTTTTTTATTTCTATTATTCATATTTTTCTGATGTCAAATACAACTTTTTATTGTTTTAGTCATTGAGTGGTAAAAATAGCTCTTTTTACTTAATTACTCAAGAACAATAATATGTTAAGTTTATTGATAAAATTTGGTATTCTAGTTGATAAATATTCAAATAGAATATGTATGCATCGCCATTTTCTTCAGCGAACTTGGCTTTAACAATGCCTACCGTTGATTGTAATTAAAAAAAAAATTGAGACTGAGACTTAATTTTTACATTGGAGTGAAAGAGGGTGAAATTAAAATACTCTTATTTAATTAATGCCAAAATAATTTTTCATAGCTATCCATTAGCTCATTATCGGATAGCGCGTGGTTTCTCTATTTATAAAGAGACTTTATAAAGTCTCTTACTTTACAGAGATGCCGCATCCTTTTACCCCCTCGGGGGCATAATATCGAAAAATATTAAAATTTATTTT
Source organism: Doberes anticus (assembly GCA_018250115.1). Classification (NCBI taxonomy): domain Eukaryota; kingdom Metazoa; phylum Arthropoda; class Insecta; order Lepidoptera; family Hesperiidae; genus Doberes; species Doberes anticus. The sequence goes on along the minus strand of DWKW01001519.1, from coordinate 8,062 downwards.
TACTTTTAATTCTGTCGAAAAGCATTCCAAGATTTTCTTCTGCAAACTTCGCTGCCCCTTTTTACCCCCAAGGGTGTTGAATTAAAATAAAATGAATAGGTAGGTACTTGTCCTATTAATTGTATTGAAGTGCCTTAATACCAAGTTTCAAGTAAATTAACCTGAATAGTTTTTTTTCGTCTAATACCTACCTGCAGCCCTGTTTACCCCTTAGGGGTTCAGTTTTGAAAAATGACATACCTAATTAATACAGTCTTCAAATTTCTAGCCTCCAAGGTTCGGGCTGGACGATGATCGATCAGTGGAGTCTATCAATACGTCGACTCTTACGAATTTTTTCTTTAAAGTTACTTTTTATTTTTCCCTATTCATTCAAAACAAAAAACATTGATCGTTATGGTTTATCATATAACATCAATCAGCATTTGCTGATCAAAGGAATCCCAACTGACTTGACAGACAGACTTCGTACGCTATTGCGATCATGCCGCGGTGCGGGCATTTAAATAACGTATTTTGTCGCGACGAGGGCAAATGATAATGCTCACTCGTGATGAAATATTGAAAAGCCTGTAATTAATAGCTTCGTTGCATCCGTATCAACATTTCTAATCATTGTCTACCATAATTGCAGTTTATTGTAAACCCTTTAGCTTACAATAGCAATTATGTACCTTGTCTAAACCAGGCCTTAGACCGACCATAGAGATAGACCCCCGCGATGTCATACCGATGTTTGAACACTGCGCGTTCCATTGAGGGGATGGAAATGCGAGAGTTCTTTCAAACTTGGTCGCTCGACAAACCATAGTTTCAATTTACGAAACAATGCCTTATCCATTTGCTACGATTCCACGTCAAAGTAGAAAACTCGTATTTTGATTAATACGCGGGAAAGAGACGGGGTGCGTGCGGGGTTGTTTCGTGTGATACCGAGCTTTATTGTCAGGGCATTAGAGTTGAGTTTTGCTTTATCGCGTAGCTTCCACTGAAATAGTAAGCGTGTAGGCGTAGAGCATGAAAAGTAGGCAGTGGTTGGATAGAAAAAGGCACGGAGTGGCGATTGTGCCTAATTGTGCTTTTTGAAGTTCTATTGTGAATGTCCGTTTGTACTGTTAAATAAACGCCGCTCAAGCTTATTACGCGACTAGTTATTGCCTGCGTTTCCACTTGTTGGGGTTTTTTCCTCTGTGGCATTTTAATTGTGTTCCAGATTAACTCTCAAAACGTGAAATAAAGTATAATTTTACAATTTCCATAAAGCGTTACACGTTTATGACTTTAATATCGAACGGTTCAAGGAGGAGGACACATTTTGAGTAATGTATGATCTGTACTTATATTTGTTTTTGCTTTGGACTGACATTAAATACAATAAAAAAAATATAGATAATTGAAGAATAAAATTATGTGCTATTAAACATTCTGTAAGCAATTAACTCCGCCGTATTTTCACAATTTGCAAAAAAATTAATTGTCGTAACGTATGAAAACGAAGACTGCGTGGTATGAATATTAAAGTAACTGCTGTTTATTTTCGAAATATTTTCTTTCATATCTATTAAGACAATGATCTTTCGTTATAACAATAACCGTTTTTGTTTGAACTGTGGCTATTATAAGTAAAATTAAAACGTAAGAAAGCCATAAAAAGAGCTTTTTGAGATATTTCTTAAAAGACTCTCCATTGTGTAGCAAAAATAATTGGATGCAGTTCACAAACACATACTGCTCGAATAATTAGTTTCTTTTTTCTCGATGCTACCAGTTCGTATCTGGTTTTGTAAGGCATGTTTTTTTCTTTTCTTGAAATGAGTACAAAGAGGGCTGGCTTTTTGTTGTTTTCTTCAACATGTATTCTTGCTATTGAAGCTCACTTTTATATGTACGAAAGTAAGGCCTACTTTCAGAAGTGTTGAGTAAACCGTTTCAATTACGAAATAAAAAGTCGGAAATTAAAAAACTTATGAAAGCGACTCCACGCCACTTTATAGCCGATCGCTTAAACAGCATAGGCCGGACAGAAAAGCCTATAGGGGCGGTCCGGAGGGGGTGGAAACCTCGGAAAATTCACGTGCAAGACCCACCCCTCAGCGGAACACGTGGGGCCGACTAGCCGCAGTGTACGAACGCCTTTACTAATCATTGCCGCTCGTAAAAAGGAAAAAATGAGCGGCCGCGTTTGACGTTACAAATTTCGTTCGGAAAACGGCGTTCGGAAACATTTTCACGTGTTGTTTTTTCATTCGTGTTCAAGTGGCGGAAATGTAATGGAAACTGTCGGTTTTGTTTGAGAGTGCATTGTTTTTTTTTTTTGTTATTTAAAGTGTGAAATGGAAGGGAACATAACATGAAGCGATTTCATGGTTAGTTGGACGTTTATAGCGTTTTGATTGCTAACGTATTGGCTTTTAATTTGGTCGAGTAAGAACACAGATAAAAAATTGACAAGGAGTATGCCTGTGTGATGCATGGATGTTCTGCAACGCTGGTTATATACGTAAATTAATTTAGACAGTAATTTATTATTAGTAGTGGTCACTGGCTGCAATATTCGATTATCCACAACGCTTTACTACGCTTTAGATTCTTCACCTAGATTAGTCGATTTGCAACCACATTAAATTAGATTTTTTTTTCGTTTCACGCTTACAAGTCTGTAACCTATAGCACAAAATATACCAGGAACCTTTGTTAGTTTAGAGCATGTACATACCTAGGTTTCATAGCTAATATTTAATTTTTAAAATCCAAAGAAAAAACAAATACGAATATCAAATATTTGCTTATGCATTTTTGTTAGATGAATTTCGAGTCATGTAAAATAGTTACTTAAATGTTGACGATGGAAAAGATTAAGTTTAAAACTTATAATTCAATAAATAATTAAGATATTTGTCGTATTTTACAATTACAACTTTTTAAAATTTTATCTGACTCTATATCTAGTTATATCCAGCTACATATATATCTAAGTGGTGAGTAGGTATAGGTATGCAAATACCTACATCTTTTACAATAATTTGCTACGCTTTGTCCGTATAAAACACAAAAATATTTTAAGTAGATACGCTTATACGAACCTACTTAGATACATATTTTAATTTACCAGATATTATGTACTTTAATAGCAAATTAATGTACTCAACAACAAAAATTGTTGCCTATGGTCAATCTTTTTTTTTAAATTTTTAAATAGCGTTCCATCAAAGTTTGTAAACGGCAAAAGATCAAAATGGCGGTCACAGGCACAGCCTCGCCTTGTCGTTTCGCTAATCGCGTCCACCTTGAATATTAACTAACGGATTGTTTAGCACGTCAGTACCTAGCCAACTGAATATATCTTCCTTGTGAAGGAAAATACTGCAATATTCATACACAGAATATTGACTAGAATGCCATTTACATTTTGTTTCAAGAATTTAATTGTATAGGTATCTAGAATGAACAGGTGTTTCAACTAGTTTTCGTGTTCATATTGTTCTATGTTACGATAATTATGAGGAACTTGCATTCAAGTGTCACAAATAAAAGATTGCTTAGGAAAATATAAATAGAAAAGTCAATTGAATGTTTAATTAAGTCTGTCTCTATAATTCTGCCTTATCAACTAACACAACAATGCTTACACCGCTGCTTTAATAGATGTAGCAGTTTTGCCGCCGTAAACGAGCCTTCGACGAACGACTCGTCAATAATCTAAGTAAACAGGTATCTACTTCATTTTTTTTCTATAAGTAAAACTAGGAAAATATATGGCTTGTACAATAGACGAAAGAAGTACCTACCTACTAAAGAGTGGATAAAATTGAATTTTAGTTCCCACTGTTATTAAAATAAACAAATTTCTCCACCACATATCTTAACAAACCTTAGTTTAAAATGTTGCATATTTTTTAACACTATTCAAAATAATAGGTATATAGGGACCTATCTACATAAAATACTTCTCAGATTTTATTATTTCACTTGTAATTTTCTGTTATTTGTTATTTTTGTTTCAAATTTCATTGTTATCGTAAAATATCTTTATGCACGATGCACTTTAAGTGAAAATACTAGGTATATGTATTTATAAACTTAAGGAAAAGACACAACTATACAGACTACAGGACTCAAGATTTGATCAAGTTAAACAAGCTGAAAAAGATGCATCTGATAAAGTTCAATTATTAATGAGATTTCAAAGAAGGCTACGCATATTTATGGTTTTAAATAAAAGAAAAATTATAATTTAAATTTCAAACAACCTATTTCTTATCAACGTAATAATTGCCGAAACTTCATTCGTCAAATTTCGTAATTTATACCTCAAACTATGTCGATAATTAACACAGGAAATCAAAGAAACGTCGCAACCGTACGAATCAAGGCAGCATTATTTGCATACAAAAGCGAGCACCTAAGTAAACGTTACAGTACTTTTAAAGTAGGTACCTACCTACTTGGTTCGCAATTGAAATCTCATATGAATTTACCCATGTACCTCTAGATAAAGTCCAAATGCGAAGCTAACGTGAAAGTCTAAAACTGTATCTACATACCGTTTTGACGCAGGTCAATAATCTGATAAAAAGCGAAATCCTCATATAAATAATAATGTGATGTTGATAGAGTCTTACCTATGTCGATTATTTCTGTCGTAAATCAGCAATGTGATCGCTATTATGTTTTGGTTTGAAGGATTGAACTTATACATCGGGAGTAGGAACGCTCTATAACCTCAGATAAGACTGAATCTTTCAGAATCTTTTTAATGTTGGATGTTATTGGAATTTGAATTAAGTTATCTCGGGTTACGTTACAAAAAACATTATTTTTTTACGGTTATGTTAAACCTTATCCGTATCCAAAATTTTAACTAAGATACATTTCTATCTTACCAACCTTCTTTGTTTTATACAAATTTTCATACTAAAACAAAGTCAACATTATTTGAATATTTACCAAATTCATTGAAAGGGTTATTGAACCAATTAGGTATATATGCATTTTAAATTTTACAATCACGCAGAAGTTCAGAATGAAGAAACGCTGAAAGCTCTTTATTAAAAAAAAGGCTGAAAGCCAATCTAGGTATAAGGCACATGCCAATTTATTTTGGTGCGTTTGATATTATTATTTAAATTTGAAATTCAAAAGTAGCGAGGAGTCGTGAATATACGGTGAATATACTAAATATACGGTTGGTACTGGCCGGTTGAACGAACTTTTTTCTAACGTTTAATTACTTCTCGTAGTAGGCCTTTGATGTCTCTCGATATTACTGTTTACTAGGGTCCGAGTGCTAAACGTTGCGCAAAATTAAGAGGGACTAAAGCCAATGTACAGAATTAACAATTCAAATGCAGCGTTAGATAAATAAAAATAACGACCGTTTACTGGCCAGTTGAACGGGTCTAATACTCAACTTTTATTTCATTTTTTTCTGTTAATGACCACTTAATATTTTTTGCTTGCAGGTTTTTATTTGCTAGACTATTGAAATAAAAATGTGTTTTTTACTCAATTATATTATTGAAGTTAAAATTTAAAATGCAGCATTCAATGAAAGAAATAAAAATGAGCTAGAACAAATTCCAACGAAAAATCTTTCTTCTGTTTTCTAAGAACAGACTATTAGGTAGGTATATTATATATATTTAGGTATTATGGCAATTAAAAAAATTTAAATAAAAAACGATCTCCGACCCTAATCACGTTATCATTTAGAGTCGGATAGGTATTCAAAACATTTTTTTTATTAACAAGAAACTGCTTAAAGCATTATAAAATAATAAACATGGTGACCATTGTTTGAAATTTATAATGATTTAGTAAATTTTATCTAATATATCTACCTAAGTAGGTATACGGTCTTTTAATGGGCCTAACAACCGTTACGTACATCTATTTAAATTATTTGTTATTTTCATAATAACATCTTTTTAAGCAGCTTAAGACAAAGCAGCTTAAATACAGCATTAGATAAATAAAAAAATAATAATGACTGCTTCTAATTGGCCGGCTGAACGAGCCCAATAATCATGGCTTCTATTTTTTTCTAACTCCATTGTTACCGGACGATGACAGGGCGCCAATTTGAGCGAACAGCTGCTCCCATTATTTGAACTTGGAAGGCAAAAAACTGACTACATAATTTACCGCTCGCCAAATGGTGGGGTCTACACATTCTAATTCTAAACTGCGACCTCGACCAATAGCGGCCGAGGACGACCCAACATGGCGGCCGTGGGAACCGGTTAATGGGCCGTTGGAATTTAGAATAGTATTTTTTATTAATGCGTTCGTTACGTTCGAGAACTATTGTTGTGTTTTTTTTTTCAATTTGTTTTGCGGCCAACGGCGAATTAGTCTGTAGGGTCTTTTGTAGATCACCTGCGATCTAGGTTCGTAATTACAGTAAATTGTTAGGTTCTGTAGCTACAAAAAATAAAAAAAGTATTGATAAATTTTAGAACACAAGATACACTAGGTATCATTCAAGTAGACGGTGTAAACATTTCTATTTGGTGCCCACTTATAAGCCATCGCCAAACCTTTACCTTTTGCTCGATACGATATTGTGTCAGTTTACAATTCCTAGAATATATTTAGAAAATTCCAGGAGAAATTATAAAAGTAGGGACTTATGTATCTTTTTCTTCAATAGATACCTAACTAATTCTATATTTTTAAAATAAAGTTAGGCTAACGTAAACAACATTTAGTATCGACGTCTAGGTATGTAGGTACACCGGCGAAATATGGTCACTATATATTTCATGTTTTACAGTTGTTGCTTTTTTCATTAAAAAATAATTAAATACCAATCTACTTTATAACGTTTTTTTTTAGGACACCAATAGACTAGAAGCTAAATTGCATTAATCCCCTGCCGTATGTTAATTAATGCGCTAGGAACAAATTATTTTTCATACAATTTTAAAATTAACTGACAAGGAAGTCGATTATCTATGGTTTTGTTTGTGGAAATAATTGAATAAAAACTTGAACGCAATCCGCACCTGCACAATGGCCGACTTAATTTTCCTTATTTGAGCGATAAGCAGGTACCTACACTATGTAAACCTATGATGTAAAACGAACTTCTACAGAAAAATAACTTACTTAATAATATCAAAGAGCTACAACAACTCTCATGAATTAGTATTCAATAGTAGGTACTTACCTACTTATTAAGTATCCCGTATTTACCGTAAAGTACCAACTATCACTTGACCAACGTGGTGGAATATGACCTAAATCCTCTCATCGCTGAGAGACCAGTGCCCAGTAGTGGGACAATAATGAGAACCGTATTCACATTTTTATGTGCAGGTGCAGGTGATATTTAGGTGCAGTTACCTACCTACGTGCACCATATTCTCGGGTAGACAACAATTCGTTAATACTTATTCTAATAATAATAAACAACCGTGAAAGTCTAAAACAATGTACCTATAACAAATTATTTTACCCACTTATACCTACTTAAGCAGGGGTTCTTACCCTGAAACTGGATTTCACCCAATAGTTATAACTTGGTGCCACCATGCAACTGGTGAAGGCCATCTTTTGTTACCGATGAGAAGTCTTTTAAAAGATACCCGTGAATACCTAGAGCGATAGATTCGCCACCCGGCGCAATTAGGGAGGATCTAGGAACTTACCAGCGGCACCATTGCATTGTGCCTATGAGCTTCACGAGCTTATGACGCGCAGCAGCTGGCAGCCGCAACAAGCCCGCGTGCTCCCGGAGTCGTGCCCAACGATCAGATTCCAATCCGAACTTCCGAAATTCCAAGGTCTCTTATGCCCTTCACTACATAGGAACACGATGGGAAGCGCTCTCTTGCTAGTCTATTGGCCACTGTTGACTAGCTAGTTCACGAGCCAATATGCCAACAAAGTAATAAAACAAGCTATGCGGGGCCAAACACCTTAAACGTTACTAAAACCTACTCCATCAAGCTGTTCCAAAGCAAATGTATGAAGATATTAAAAATACTAGAATATTTTGTTTGATAGCCTAGTGGTTAAGCATCTCGACCCCGCTACGTTGGGTCGAGGTTCAAATCCC
>DWKW01001518.1:0-12533 GCA_018250115.1 Doberes anticus | reverse complement strand
ATGGGCTGCAGAGACCACTTAACATCAGGTGGCCTGCATGCTCGTTTGCTATTCTGTTATTATAATAAAAAAATATAATAATAATAGTAAAACTGCAATAAAAAAATCCTTATAAAAATTTAAAAATCCTTATAAAAAGAGAGTATAAACGTTACGCCCATCCAAATGATATCAGTTCACCGGTAGAAAAGGTCAGGTTAGAACGACCGTCGGAAGAAATTAGATTCCCAGCATATTCCGGGGAGAAATAAAACGGATCTGCCTGCAAAGGGTTTGGTAGAAACAGATATAAATTATATTGCATTCTCACTTGCTTACCAGTTATTTACAGCCCAGTTTTTAAAAGTTTTAAAGTCTTATTTGAATTTAGAATGTTATTCCCATAATGGACATATTTTTTCATTTTGGTGCATTTTAGTATTTCATACAATTCTTTTTTTTTTCATAAAATTCTCTTGGTGTATGTATTTTACTCAGTAGAAGGAAGGAAAAGGAATTGTCGTGTATTGTGCCGTTTAACATTTATAGCAGTTTGGGTGAAAAAAAAAGAAACAGAAAAACAATAATAACATGAAATAAATGAGACCCCAAGATCGTTTGAAGTGAGCGTTATTCAATCCCTTTACTAACCCAAAGGAAATGAAATAAGTAAAGTGAGCGTGTATTTCCGAGTACATGCATTCAGTCCCTCGCCAAATGAGCTGGGCAAAAGCTTTCAAGCCCATTTGCGAAACTCACAAATCCTAGACGGATAACACAACTCTCATCACGTCCGCTTTGCTGATCTGGCTTTTTACTTTGTAAAGGACATGTCCGACTCAGTAAGCAGAAAGTTAGCGATTAAATAGTACCTATTCTCTAATCTACAACGAAATATATTTTACAATAAAATGAAGCAACAATTATTATTAAAGTTTTATCTCTCTCGATGTACGTGTTCAATATGTGGTTAAAGATTTCGTGTTTTTGTAAAATAACGTAAATAAACACTCTTTCGTGTTTCTTTCTGAAATTCTAGGTGTTTCAGCAGTTATTGCGTACGAGTTATGAATACATGTTTTGGAGTGAAGGCTTTTTCTAAGTGCAACATCTAATTTACAAATATTATTATTATTAAATTTATAAGTTATTAAATAAATAAGGACCTAGATGTATATTTAAATTCTAGTAGAATTCTGTGACCAATGTTTTTGATATTTATACCAAAGAAATACAGAATTTATAAATTGTACATATCTTCATTAAGCTAGAAATTTTTCATCGCTTGTTATTTGCCGGTATTCAGATCAGTCGTCGCAGTTGAGTAGGTATTTTGTTGGTGCTTTTAACGGAATAACGGTCCAACTCTAGTGGCTTCTACTATGAATATGCAAAGCTTTTATTAATCTAAAGTTTAACACTGCAGGAAATTTCTATTGTATTGTATGCACTATTGTGAGATAACTATTGCTCAGTAAATCATACTTTTTTATTCAAACTGAATGGGAAACTAGCATGCAGGCTACGTGAACTTATAGTGGCCAATGCGGCCCATTCACATCCACATGAAACCTGAACAAGGACGGAGGTAATATCTGATGTCGTACGTTGAGCGTTGCTGCTCTTGAGAACTAAGTTGGAATGCCTCCTGTCCACTGTCTTCTGCCTAACTACACCCTTCAAACCGAAACACAGCAGTGCTGCTTTACGGCAGAAGCAGGTGAAACAGGCCGCAGGCAAGCTTTCGACAAAAGATCCTACCACCATACTACATACTTTATCCTTTGCAATAGTAACATAAGTTTTTTGCGAAAAATAATGTAAGTTTAAAAAACGATTGTATTTTCAAATATTATAATTTTATTATGTAACTACAGAAGTTAAAAACATTTTAAAATAATTTAAATTTTAAAAAGTGGTGCACCGTAACCCTGAATGAATGATATATGAAGTCTGAGCGAATAAACAGTTAACTCTTGAACGTAATTAGAAAATTAAATTAATTTCTACTACAATTGAGTACCTTTACTAAAAGTGGAAAAACACATTAAAACATTTTCTAAACTTTAAACACTGAGTTTCAGTCATACATCAACAGTTTCAAGGTAAACAAAAATCGCCCATATTAACACGAAAAACTAGTTTTACTTCTTATATAGCAGACTAGCATAAGTATAAATAGTGAAATCACCCGTATCAAATTCAGGATTCTACATACAAATGCCGAAAATACGTTACGAAGAAGCAACCCTCATCATATCCGTACATCATTTCAGCACATTTTTCAGATAAAAAAAATTGCCTTTCTTTGTTTCAGATGAAAAATCCCGACTCGAACACTAAAGAACTTCGTATACCTTGAAACACAACAACACAACTGAGTTATTGTCGAAAGTCTTGTTAGTTTAGTCCCTAGGTGCTTGCTTTAAACACCAAATTAAAAATTTACGTGCCTGTAGAAATAATGTAGCAATATTATATTTAGAACTAAATGTTAACCTTGCTTTAGCGTCCAGAGAGATAATAACAGTTTACAAAACTGTAATAAACTAGAGTATTCACTACACTAAAATTACTAATACATATAAGTAGCGAATACTTTCATTGTCTTATCATAACTAGAGTATCTATAAATAAGTAGTAGTACTATATATACGTGTATCGTAGTAGAATGAACCTAATGTTACATACCTAGTAAAAACCTACAACAAACAGAAAAAAGGTTTTATGAGCAATATCGACAGAAACATTATTCCAAAGTGTTATATTTGTGAAACGAACACGACCAACGACGATAAATAGTTTAGTTATAAAAAATAACAACTTGAGACCACATCTTCTAAATATTTCTTTACAATAGTGAAGTGTCCGCTATCTAACAGGACCAAGAAGGGAGTTATAATTGTTGTTTGAAAAGTGATAACACTTTAACACAAAGTGTGAGGTAAACGTGAATTAAAAGGAGTGCCACAATGTTGCCGGTACCACAGGATCGAATGTCGGGGCGGCGGAGCAGCTCAATAGTAAGCCGCACTCTGCTCGGCCGACGGGCTTCCGTTTACGTCACCAGTAATCACCAGGATCCTGCCAAGGTAAACATGCATTTAATGTTTCTTCTATTTAATTAATAACTCTATTTAAAAAATAATATCAATTTGCCAATAGCATAGTTATTCGACAATAACTGAAACAATCTCTAGTAATACGTGAGGGAAATATTAAAGAAAATAACACAGATCAAGAAGTTCGCGTGACGTCATTGACTCAAAATCTTGAAAATCTATTTTTGATCCAAAACAATCTAAATGTTTGATCGTTAACCGTATTATATGTCATAATTAAAAAAAGCATTACGTTTCGAAAACTAAACCAAAAACAGTAATGGGGTATGAACTTTACAGCAGCGCAAAATCCATTAAACTTAGACAATGGGTAAGAGTAACACAGTCAGATAATGCGACGTTCAATTTACTCAGTAGAAACATGTTCTTAGTATCTTATTTAAAGCCAAAACGATTGCTTACAAGGAAAGGCGTCCCGGTAGCTTGAGATTATTATCGTTGTTTGTGCCCTTAAACTTTTGTTCAAACGATAAATTAATATGATCAACAATGGTGAGAACTGCGATATGTGGTAACAGTTCTTTTGAGTTCGCGTTATAAATTGATAACGTCGTTAATTTCCTATTTCTGCATTGTGGCCACTGCTGTGTTTCGGTTTGAAGAGCAGAAGACACTGGACTATGGGTATGGGTATTCTAACATAGTCCTCAGGAGTACCAACGCATCCACGTATTACCTCAGATAGGACTTCTGTCCTAGTTGAGGTTTGATGTGGATGTCCATGAGCTGCAGTGTCCACTTAATATCAGGTAGCCTGCATGCAAATTTGCTATTTTGTTAAAAGAAATTGAGGTTACAGAATGATAATATTGGGACTATTCACGACTATTATGAATGTAAATGACAATTAGCTACTCGTAGATTATTGCTATTCTGGTTATTAAGTTCATAAATATATTCTACTAAATTGTATGAAATACTCGTATATTGATTTGTTGCAACGACTTGCGCGCCATCTATTGTAGTTTGGCGTACGTTGTTTATCAAACACCTCACTGGGCGTACATACGACAGGTCACCATAGTTTTATGGTAATCAGACTAATGTTTTAGGAGGGAATAGAGTACAAACATTAACTTTACTATAGAAATAAATAAAAAATCTGCTATTGTCGGTTGAGACGAAACCAACAAATCAAATATTATTAAAATCGGTACATTTTCGTCAAAAAAAATTTTTATTCAAAGCTGGATAGGGACCCTAATCACCTAGCGGGATGAAATGTACTTTACTACCTATTCTCATCTCAAAATCGGTATAGCCGTTTTGGAGGATTGCGTCCACAAACACCGTGACATGAGATTTTTATATATTAGATTGAGTCGTGTTGCCCCCTCAACCGGAGTTCCGAGCGCCACTCGTACAGAGACGCGTGGATTTTGGCCTCCAGATCCCAGGGAGCAGACCCTGCCAGAACGCACGCCGCCTCGTAAGAGATGGTGCGATACCCGCGTATGACTCCGACTGCCATCGCCCTCTGAGGTCTTCGTGGGAGAGGCCTCAGTCTTATTAATAGCAACTCGGAGTCCCAACATTTCTATCCTTTCGACTACCTGTGCCACCGAGACAGTGGCAAGAGTGACTCCGTGTCTATCAGAATATATCAACATTAAAGTATCTAAACATGCGTCTCTTTTTACACAATTGGACAATTACACAATTTCGGGATTCAAATCCCGAGGTGCAGGCCGAAATTTTTGAATACCTACTGTACGCCCGAATCACATACTTATGTCTACTACGCACCATTCCGGGTTTTATCGGCTATTGTTCTACGACACAAGAGCTAAGCGCGTATTTGCATATCGCGTACCTAATAAAGAACGACTTATCTTGTAAAATGAAAATGCAAAACTTAACACAAATTGGTGTTACTAATTACATACTTTTTATGTCTTATTTTCTTTCTACAAGTGTAATTAATAAGCGATACCGGTAGATGCATCTATGGGTATACAGTCGTTTAATAATGATCCATTTTGAATACGAGGCATGCCTCTTAAGTTTTGTTGTTAAAGATAAAATAATAAAGTATGTAACAAGGCCTTAATTTTTATTAAGGTCTAGTTACATACATCATTGCTTTTTAAAGTATTTTTTATTACCAATTTTTAAAACATTTATTCTATTCTGAAGTTGGATTACACACAAGTGCCACACTTACCGATTATGAAGTTACTGGAAATGCTTTACATAAATACATGGAGTATTACAATTGGCCAGTGCCAAGAGCCAAACAATAAACGAGAAAAACTAAAGTTATTGCACCCAGCTTTAATTGGCTTGTAAGTGTGTTTGTTGAGATACTGTAACAACATAGCGACTAATTGCAATTAGTAAAGGTAAATTACCTTTTGGTGTTATGTCTAGATGATTGATGATTTCTATACTAGGGTCATATTCCTCATCGTAGGTTAGTTAGGTATACCTAAATATTTATATAATTCCTACGGAAATCTCGGACGAACCTTTTAAATGCGTATTAAGTTCTAGATTTGTTTTTTCTATTTCGTTAAAAAAGGCCTTAAAGTGTTTGCGTTTAATTTTATAACTGTAGACACATTCAAGATAGCAACAAGTGCCATTAGCGATAAACATAAAAGCTCGGTGTGGTCGCTGTCGTGGCAAGCCACCACAGTCCAAACGTGTGTGTCGGATGTCAAATGTCAAGGCAGAACGTCGTGTAGGTCGTGTAGGCTGTAAAGTTTTCTAGAAGGTTAAAGAGGTTTAAGAGAAGAAGAAAAATTTATTGGATTTTCCAATAAACTTACTTTGCAGCAAGACAGATGACCAAAGCATGCTGCACATTCAGTAAAGGAAACAGAAGCCGTTTCTGTCTTATACTGGCCAGATCTTAATCCAATAGAACATCATTGGTGGGAAGTGAAGATAAGGGTATAAAATAGATAGTGTACAAATTTAAGATAACTTTATAACATTTTCATATAAAAAAGGAGCACAGTTTTAACTCGAAAAATGATAAAAAATTGGAGTCAATGACTTGCCAGTGTAAAGAAATCGCTATGTCATGTCGCTAATTTTAATTTAAAATTTTTAATTTAAATTGTTAATTCGTCTTTTTAATTTAGATATTGTTACATTACAGGAATTAACTTACGTTACGTTATTCTTTTTTTTTTAATGCAGTATAGGTATTAATCGTTTTCCAGCTCCACTGGTTAATAAATTAGGTGTCATTCAAATTAAATGACAATTTCGTAAAATAATAATTATTTTATATTGCCTCTGTTCTTAATTCGGTCTGTTTTATCCATTGGGTTGTTTTATAACACAAACAATAACTTTATAGAATGAATAATAAGAACTGGGACACGATTTTCGCAATTTTTTTGGTGTGGCATTCAGAATCGTTCCTAATTATATGACCGCCACTCCAAGCAGTAGCTTGACTTACATAATATGTACATAGGTAACAGTGTGAAAAGAAGGACTGATACCAGTCCATCTTTGGCAAAGAGTTTGTGATAAATCTCACCAGATTTGAAACACCTTTCAAATGTAGGTACCTACATTATATTATTATAAAACGTACAGAGGCCATTTCCGTACACTGAACAAATTTTAAAAAAGTCTAATTATTATCGACTTTTAAGATGTTTGTGAACACAACCTTCGAACAGCGAGCCTTCGCCGTAAGACTACCACCATCGAAATATTTGTTCTTTTTTATTTGTTTGTTGTTTATGGGACTGTTTATATGATTGTTCGCGGGACTTTCGCTGTTAATATAATAGTTAGATTAAAATCCTGCGATATTGTTAAAGAGATACAGCTTGACCTATCTGTAATATGCGGTCATACACGCTGGGAGGTTTATTAAACTTGTGGCGTACCTATTGTACCTTTTCAAACAAACAAACATCGTATTTAAATTGAGCTTAAAACAGATTCTTTGACAGCGAGATTCGCTTGTACTACCGCGCACAGAGCGTCCACCTGGCTTACCATCTGTAGTTGCTAGCACTCGTATCTCTCTCCTAAATTATTGTATTGTTCGCTTGTTTTTGATAGTGAATTTTATATACAGTTCAATTTAATAAAGTATTTTCGGACCGTTTAAATAATATTGATCTTTCTACCATCTAGTCTAAATTACTTCCTTGACATCGTTCTTTCAGAAATAAGAGTTAAATTCGCGCCCATAAACTATTATAGATTGTTATTTTAAGACTCGTATGAGGCGAGGATCAGGGCAATAAGTCTAGTAAGTCTAGCAATATAAAAAGTAAACGAAAAATATCAGGACATGTGGAAACACGTTCTTACCGATCTTTAATAAAATATTAATTCATAAGTAATTGATACTTGGCTACTTGATAAGTATCAGATAATGTTGGTAGTTTCGCGTAGAAAATTCTTACTCAGTTTTTTTTTATATTAACAGAATAGCAATGAGCATCTTCCTGATGTGGTAGTGGTCACCTCAGCGGACTTCACTTCAGTGAACGTCCACATCAAACCGCAACAAGGACGGTAGTCCTGCCTGAGGTTGTATGTTGATGCGTTGCTACTCCTTAGGACTGAGTAGGAATACCTTCTGTACAGAATTGTCATCTGTCTAACTACACCTTTAAATCAGAGACACGGCAGTTCTCGCACTGCAGCTTCTTGGCAGAAATAGGTGCAGCGGTGGACAGTACCACCATCATATCACCATCGGTTGTACTCTCTATTGTGCAATAATAATATGAAGTTTGCCAATCCGCACTTGGCCATCGTGGTGTACTGAGTCTAAACCCTTATCTCAAAAGGGAAATGTGTCTAGTAGTTGGACAATAATGAGTTCGTCATGAATCTCTATTACATGAGTTCCAACTTAATCATCAGGTATAACAACTAATCCTCATAAAATCTCTGCGATGTGGAAGTCCAACCATGGGTTGCAGTGACCACAATGAAAAAATGTATGTTATTTTTTATAATAAAGTAATAGTAGTCGCAGTTATAGTTTTTTATTGCTTAGCTTGTGGCTTTATCTGTTCCAGAAGAACGCATCGAGTATTCATTCTGGGTCCATTCATTCATTCGTTTTACAAGTATGTCATGCTAAATCGCGGTGGTTCCGACATTGTTTAGGGCAGAAGCTCACGCCCAGCTGTGAAAAGTACCTTTGAAGACTTATCAGCGCTATAGCAGCAACAATATGTATATATATTTTTGTCAATAGTATAGCAAACGAGCATGCAGGCCACCTGATGGTAAGTGTTCACTGCAGCCCATGGACATTCACATCAAACCTCAACTGGGACGAAAGTCCTATTTGAGGTCGTAAGTGGATGCTACTCATGAGGACTAAGTTGGAATGCCTCTTGCCCGGTGTCTTCTGCCTAACCACACCCTTTGAACCGAAACACAGCAGTTCTCACACCGCTGCTTGGTGCCGCCGCATTCTAGCCTTCGACATGAGACTACCACCATCATCTAACTGATATGAATGTTTTGCAGCGCTGCTGTCGTGCTGTTTAACCTTCTTAAACGTCAACCGTTCCTATGTAAGTCATATTATATCAATGTAGAATACGTAGTAATGAAGTAGAAAAACTGTCTGTTAAATAGTATTTATCTAGTCTGTGGTCCGCAGTGACTAGTTAACTTTTGGTGAACGTCAAATAGCATATATTTTTGCGAAGACGGAGCTATGACATATGAAATAATACAATGCAATGTAAGTTAAGAGCTATTGGGTTTACGACGACCCATAAAACTCGAACATCCTTTAATGATTGCAAGTGTAATAGTAGCTTGAAGTCCAACTGTTTCGGCGTGCTATTGCATTCTTACTCGGTGACGGGTTCGTTATAATTCAGTATGTTACGTTCGTCTTACAAAATGTGTGAAGATAGTGCGTTTGATAGCTCTAAATCGATTTCATAGTCATCTATCCAGTTATAAATCTGCTGAGACCTCAGGACTCGCAATCGCAGGTCGCAGCCGGGATCCGCATAGCTCGCATTGTATTGTAAAGACAAGTTGTACATGCTTAAACATTCCACACCCGCCATTATGTCGAATTTGAGTCTCACCAATGAAGCAAGGTTATTTTTGCAATTAGTATGACGATTACGGTACTACGTATAAAATTATGCATCTCTGTAGCATTTGTAACGTTCGAGTTTAGTATCCACACCTACTAACAAGACGAAGATTGCAGAGAATTTATGGAACCAATACAGAAGATGAAATATTATGAAACTGCTTATTATTAGTTTTTATATAAAAATCAAAAATATTGACGAGGCACATAAATTTTAATCGTTGCACTGTAAGTAATTTACATTCGGATTTAGGGGTAATAAACACATTTTGAAGTTTTAAAGGTTGTCTATTAAGCCACAAGCGAGGAAACAACAAACTCTTCTCAAACATTCGTATAATATACATAAACATTGAATAACAAACATTTAATTGTAAATAGTTATTTTTTTATTTCGCTAGCTGCCGCTCTACTATATCAAGCGATGGCAATATAACAAAAAAAAATCCACAATTATGTCATATTTCTAATATCTAATTACAGTATTTTGGTAATACAATGACAGTCGCTAATAACAAAATTTCTATTCCATTATAATTACATTATTAAAAAAACGAAAAAAAAAAACAATCAACATTGCTCGAACCACACCAGATCCCCATGTACACGTACAATGAGACAACAAATGTTACATAGCTCTTAAATATTCATTAACATACAGTTCCAGTTCAAAATCCATAAAATCATATCTGTGAACAATATTTAATATAATTTTCAACAGCAGTGAATTAGATTCACCGAAAAACACTGAATACACAACAATTATAAATGCTCACGATTCTAATAGATAATGTAAAAATTGCATATACTCCCTTTATTAAAAATATTTATATATCTATGTAATGTAAATGTATATAACACTACCATTAGAATCATGCTCATATTTATTATTACCTATACTGTTTATACACATAAATATATTTTGTTATCTACCGTTATCTTTGCTAAACGTCAGTCCATTCATCTTCTGTGATCAATATTGAGCACCTAGAAATGAAAAAAACTGAAATTTAAATTACAAAGGATTCTCTCTAGAATGCCAATAATACAAAACACTAATTTGTGAACGTATATTTATCTATAGAGCTTTTCTAATTTAACTATGAAGATATATCGGGCGAACTATAGCGAAAAGGTTTAACTGTACAAGACAAGACAATCGAGACAGTTTTAATAATGTAATCTACCTATCACTCATCATCTTATTTAAATATTATATAAAGCAACAGAAAATTAATTCACATTTACAGTGTCAAGTGGCAGGCACGTAACATCACAGACTAAAAATATTATTACATTAATCTTTGTAGGTGTAGCACATTGTACGCGCTAGCAGTGACAGAACGTCTGTGCCGTATCTATAACGTTACGTGCTGGTGTAAAAAATGTGATTAAAAAAATATCTGCATTTGCCCCATAAAAATCCTTATTATGATGATGTTAAGAATCGTAATCTATCAGCCCAATTAGCTATGACCATTATTATGTATAAAATGATATATATATACATCATAGACATTATACCGTATATCCTTTATCTCCCTGAAATGGTATTATGCATTCCAATGTCAAATTTTATACATATGACAAGGTGTGTTCACGTTACTGCCACAATAAAGTGCTTTAAATAAGCACGCGTAACGTTTCTAGTCTCAAACGCGAAGCGCGGCAAAATATTTTCATTACTAAGATGATATATATTTAAGAAATGATAACATTATCTACTAACTTTATATTTGTCACACTAAATACGTACGTATCATTAATGATAGTAGCAAACCTTTGTGACTGATTAGTTACTGATGAAATTGATGTATAGTTTTAACAATAAGTGCGGAACAGATCTTATACCGTTCATGAAATTTTAAATTTATATAAATTATAAATTACATTCCATTCCACATTAATTAAATTCCACATTCCACGGGCTGCGTTACGTATCCATGCAGTCATAGCGACTAGTGGGGGGTAGATTATGAGTTCAACACTTTCACAGTAATTATAAGGATTTTTATGGGGCAATTATAGATATTTATTGACGACAAATACTATTTTGTTTTCTGATGTGCATTCTTTGTTAAGTGAAATTAAGCTAATTTAAGTGAAGTTAAGCTAATGAGTTCACTCCGATCGTAACAGTGGAAGGTCAAGTTGCTTGGGGTATACGGACCCGTTATGACGTTATAGTTGAGGGCATTGGAACCTGATATATGGGGCGTTATGTAACAATATGTATATAAGCATATTTTTCCATTTGGCTATGAGCTCTTCTCGGAGGGGAATATGGACGACAGTTCTCTCGCTATCTAGTTTGTCTAAGAATCTAGTTGGAGTCATTTACAATTTATCAAATACAATTTTAATTAAAGCTATTCAAATTTCTTTTAATCCACTAATAATGACACTGGAATGTTTTAGGAAGAGCACTGTTTCATCAGGGAAGTTACAATTTTCTGGATTTTGCTTGAACATTCACTTTTTTTAAATCAATTTATGAACACATTTCACACTAGAGCCACACTTGTACACATATGTGGATTTTCACTGGGCTAGCAAGTCACATCTTGCGTCTGGGCTTTAACTTTCAGGATCTATTTTTTATTCGATAGTCTGAAACAAAAAATAAAATTAAAATTCATGATATCTGTTTTATATGAAAATTAAACAAGGTCAATTTCTGGGAAATTAAGTTGAATATGAATGGGGTTGAGGCTCTTGTTCAATGCTACGACTAGGGTTGTAGATGTAGAGTCTATTGTCGATGGCTCGCCTGCAGCGGCACCACCGCTACACCTATTTCTGCCGTAAACCAGCAGTGTGAGAACTGTTGTGTTTCGGTTTGAAGAGCGTAGTTAGACAGAAGACAAATTATATATGACAGAAAATTAAATCTTTCAACCAAAATAATAAGGAAATGAATGATTTTTTGAAAATATTGGGTCACTGCCAGTTTGTAACCATGACACCGATTTGAGCCATTTTGTAATAGATATCAAGGTTATTGGACAAATTTGATTTGTGTTACAAATTTTATTTCGATTTTTAAAAAATAGTTTGCCATTTGTCATTTTCAAAATCGGTCATTGACACTGATTGCGGATATGAAGTAATTTTTACGAGCAGTAAGACCACGTATTCAAGACGGTACTTAAAATCGCAAACGATTATACACCTTTTTTATTATTATTATAATAACAGTATAGCAAACGAGCAGGCAGGCCACCTGATGTTAAGTGGTCTCTGCAGCCCATTCGAATCCACACCCGAGGTTGTGTGTGGATGCGTTGCTACACCTGAGGCCTACGTTGGAATGCCTCCCGTCCAGTGTCGTCTGCCTAACTACACCCTTCAAACCGAAACACAGCAGTTCTCACACT
>DWKW01001517.1:0-12542 GCA_018250115.1 Doberes anticus | reverse complement strand
CAATTTTTATTTACAAACTGACTAGATAGTCCTCTAAAGAGTTTATTAATTTCGTTCGTTTATATATCATTAGAATAAGTCTTAATACATCAGCGGCCGGGAGCTGCTTTGACTGAAGCATTTGGCACATTCCCAAAATTAGAACATAAATGCGGAATAACAACACATCTTAATAATTACTATAATCTTTGCACGGTACAATGAATTTGTAATTTTACTAAGTGACCAGACCGGTAGCCTGACGAATTTATAATGATAATAAATCTTTGTTATACCGAAAAGTAGGTACAATATATACAAATCCAAATTAGATTGGTAGTATCCCTGGGGCTAAAATAGCTTACATACAATTGTATAAATTTTTCCTAACAGTAACTTACGTTTTTTAAGCATATATGAGTAACAATGTTTAAAATTCCTTTAAGTTAAAGTCCATCTTACTAATTAAATCGATCGTTTCGTAGTGTTACCGTGATGTCTTAAAGAAGTCACACATCGTATACAACGGTTTATAAAACAGACATCTTTACCTAAATAGAACACATAATGTCAGAAATAGCCTACTCAGGCATACACTGTACACACTATCATCCCAATGACGTTAGCTATTTTAATAGCAGTCTTGGGGAAATCTTTAGTTTCACTTTACACTGATTCGCATTTCGCTACACGTAGAGTCAATAACACGATATAGTCAGATGGAGAGTCTTTTAGTCGATTGCGTTATAAGCTCCGCCGGTCATTCGAAACGACAGGTTCACTGTCGTTCGGTGTCGGCGGCGCTAGGTGATCCTTAAATGGGTGTAGGGAGCACTGTGAAGTCCTGAAGCGCGTTTTTCACCGTTTCGTAAATAGGGCGGTTCTCGTCTGAGCAGTAGCCGTCGGGGGAGCAGAGGCTCTGTAGTTTGGTTAGGTAGGAATCGAAGTTGTCATGGGCGGGTTTGTCTCCAGGGACGGGTGGTGGCGGGGCGCTGGGTGTGCCGCTGGGGGTGGTCACGGGAGCCGTCCCGCCACCGGGAAGCCGGACGTGCTCTAGTAAAGTGATCACGTTATTCCTAAGGCTCTCGTAATACCCAGTGATGTTGTTGTTGCGCTGAGATATAAGTTGAGTCTCCTGCAAAGACGAAAAACACTCATTACATACCTTTACAAAGGTACGAAAGCGAGTCATATAAATGTGGTTTACCCGAAAATTTCCAGATCGCAAGCCTATAAATATATTTGTATGTTCATAATCTGCCTTAATGGTGCGATAATTTATTGAAATTGGAAGCTTTTACGGCGTTCAGTTTAATATGGAAAGATTACTTTCTAGGACCATGAGATGAATTAGTATGGCATGCGAAATAATAGGGCGCCGTTACAATACCACACCATAAAGTGTAAAATAATATGAGAGTGGCTACTGTGTCAAATAGTAATTTAACGGTACTCACAAATGCAAATGATGAGTTAGTAGCACTCAAAGTTGGATGTTTGAAGCCATGATAGTACCATCTACGTTACCGGACAAAAATTTCGGATTACTTTCAATTTGGGTAGTGCTTTTATGAATCTATTATTGGATGTCTTTAAAAACATTTGTACATTTTTCTCATATCTTTCGGCAACTTACCCGTTCCCCATGAGTGAGGTGTGTCTCCATAGCATTGATATCCGATTTAAGACGCATCATCTGTGACTCGACACGTGCGTTTTCGCGCTGCAATTCGGTTATCTCTTGTTCAATGGTCATTAAGTCCTCGCCGTTTCCCGTTTGCATGTTCATGTCCATACCTATAAAATAAGTCATCCTTTACACTTTCAATTTATGTATTATATTATAATGATATGATATTACATATTTTGAATATTTGTTTTAGGTATATATTATTTATTAATATATTTATATTTTATTAGCACAAAACAGTGCGTAACTATACCTAATATTCTTTGTAACCTAAATTTTGAGTAATTTATAAGAAAGATAACGAAAAGCAAAGTGAATAGATCAACACTTAAATTAAATAAGTGTGGAGCCTTCTATAAACAAATAATTATTTGGGTGAATATTCATAAGAAATGAAATCTAACTATAAAAAAATGATAAACTTACTCGAATACGGTTTGGGATACAGTGGAGTGATATCGTCAGGGTATTTTGGCTTCTTTGGCTGTGGAGTTGGAGTAGCGGCACCAGCAATAGGACAGCCGGACAGCGAGCGGTGTGTCAGGAAGGACCCGTTCAGGTGACCGGAACCGTCGCACCCAGGAGTGGGACAATTGACGCCATCGAATTTAATCGCCGATGCAGCTGCTGCCACTGCTGCTTTGTGTTGCTCCACAGTTCCACCGCTCTCCAAAACCCTCATCTTGTTGCGATTTGCTATCGGGCATCCGGAAGCACTGGAGATCAAATTTTATTACGTCGTT
Organism: Doberes anticus; assembly: GCA_018250115.1. Taxonomy (NCBI): domain Eukaryota; kingdom Metazoa; phylum Arthropoda; class Insecta; order Lepidoptera; family Hesperiidae; genus Doberes; species Doberes anticus. The sequence goes on along the minus strand of DWKW01001517.1, from coordinate 10,130 downwards.
TTAAATAAATAGTGATTACAATGTTACATCTGTAATCTGTACAATCTTCATCTTTTCAATCAAGCGACATAACGGCCAAACACTAGCTAATAATAGATATAGCTAAACGCCATATATTTAATACCACTCGCCCCAGCTTCATGGCGATGTAATTTATTTGTGTGGCATAATATTTTCCTATCGATTTATGAAATTATTTAAATACAGTGATACACAATGAAATTACCAAAATTCGTAATGTAGTTTAAAAGAACTAAGCGGATGGATAGACGCGAATAGCGGGTTTTGTATTGTGCTATTTAAATAAATAAATTAGTGAATTTATGTTTCTTTCTAAACATTTATCCGATTGTGATACGATCCAATTTACTTTGATGAGTTAGGCGAACGGACGAGTTTGATGGTCCAATTGTCTGACAGTCTTATGTCGAAGGCCCTTCTGCGGCTGTACCACCACTACTCTAATTTAGCGTCAGTAAAGCATCAGTGTTATAGGCCGACCGCATAACTGGCGTATCGCCTGCGGGGTAATAGGGGAGCGGAACGCTACAGACGGACTAAATAATCCAAAGAGTTATCTCGAGATAGATTATTGGCAAAGCATAAAGTATAATTATACATCTGTATTTTTTAAGTAAAAAATAAACTTTTTAAATTTCATAAATACTTTAATAATAGCTTCTAAGGTACGAAATAATAAAATAACAATAACTCCTTTTTACGAAATATTTAACCACAGATAAGTTATGTAGGACTATGTATGCTATTTGTTTAGCTTGCTTGTTAATTTTTTTTTCGCAAAACAGGAAGAGCGATTCATCTTGGGATTAATCTTGGTAAGATTTTACCTTGTGCGTCAATGTCAAAGCGTCCGTAACAAAAATACCAACAGCGCACTGCCGCGCTTGACGCTCCCCTATTACCCCGCAGGCGTTACGCCAGTTGAGCGGTCGGCATATACTGCTGGATACGGGTTCTCTCAGAGTTGAGATGGGCTAGGCCATAGTCCACCACGCTGGCCAATCGCGGATTGGTGGACTTAACGTGCCTTTGAAAACAGTTTCAAATACGAGTTATTCATCAGGAATAAGTCACGTCAGCTCGGATTGAGATCCTTATGGATAAGTGTTAGTGTAAAACTTGTAGGTACGAACTACCCACTGTGGTTGACGTGCGTCGAGCTTCATGATTTTTGATTTTGATGGTGGTAGAGTCTTGTGTCGAAAGCTCGCCTGCGGTGGCACCACAGCTGCACCTATTTCTGCCGTAGAGCAGTAGTGTGAGAACTACTGTGTTTCGGTTTGGAGGGTGCGGCTAGGCAGAAGACGCTTGACAGGAGGCATTCTAACTTAGTCCACGGGAGTAGCAACGCATCCACATACAACCTCGGATGTGGACGTCCATGGGCTGCAGTGACCACTTAACATCAGGTGGCCTGTATGCTATTCTATCAAAATATATATATGTATAAATATAAATATCATTAGTTCAAGCCTATCTACACAATTTGAAAAAAATTGTGTAATACTGGAATGTTTCAACCTGAAGCGTGTAGAAAACTATATATATCTAGCTGTTCGATGTTACTACACGTTACGTAACTGGTCGTTAGTCGTTTTGGCGATGAAAATCTTATATATCTATCTTATTTATACATTTCATTTTAGCACAACTGAAGCCAATAGCATCTCGCCTTCTAGAAATGTACGTGTCGGACAAATCACCTATCAAAACAGTTGGTCAACTATTGAGCGATCCCGTGCAGAGGATAAGCGTTCCCATAGCAAATAACGTCGTTCAAGATCACTTGAAGTAAGTTTTGTTGTGTTCAATATGCTGTACATGAATTAAAATATGTTAGGAGCTTTGGGTAGATTTCAATATGTATGAAATACATTAGTTTCGTGTTATATGAATATTATCTTTCGATATTCGTGATTAGCCTATTACGAAAAAGATATGTATTAAAATATGTAATATGTAATATGTAACTGAATGGCAAACGAGCATCCAGGCCATCTAATCTTAAGTGGTCGCTGAAATCCATGGACATCCACATCAAACATCTAGGACGGAAATCCTATTTCCGCAACCGAACAGGTCTCAAACTGCTGTTTTACGGCAGAAATAACGGTGACGAAATACGGCGGTGTCGACACTGACGAGCCTTCCACATAAGACTATCACCGCCAAGTATACCATCATATTTAATATATATTTGAAAAATTACATTAAAAACATTATCCATTTTGACAAGTTGTCTAAAAATGACGGCACTTTTTAAAATGGATTAAACCATACCTGAACTTTTGATGTCTTATAACTCTTATTTTATGATAATAAATCTTGTGTAACTTTATTTTTCTTATAGAAAACCAGCGTTTTGGTATCGTATGGAACTAATGCGAAAGGAAAATACTAAAGAAGTCGGAATACGAAGGGATTCCAGAGTAGTTTACGTGTTCTCTCAGCAGTCTGTCTTTCCTCCTGCGGTATGGCAGAATTTAGGTGAGCAATGATTTCTAAATTTAAAATCAGAAGACGTCATACATATAAACCTCCCGGAAGAAATTATCCAAATGACAGTGAAAACCGTATGGAATCCGTCGCGTAGTTTTGAAGAACTATACAGACAGACAGCGACTTTGTTTTAAACTATTTGAATATCGATGTTTCGCTTAAGCTTATATTTGTTTTCAGAACCATCGTCTGATGATGTAGCAGAGATAACGACGATAGGAGAAGAAATTAAATACCACACAACGAAATACACATATCTTAGAAATAAGATATTACGGAAACTTCGTATTTAATACTGAAAGACTGATTTTTTTAACATTTGCACTAAATCATTTTTTTTGTATCTGTACCTATGTCTGTTATATATTATTATGTTATAAGCGTTTCAAAGATCTTTTAGGCATTTTTAAGTGAACACGTGAGTTTAAAAGGCCCATATTTTATCAATTTATGATTGTTTTATCAATTACAATTGGTTTTTGGTGTAACCTCAAACCAAACACTCATTGGCTTAGTGCTACTTAACAACGCCATCTACTGAAGTAGCTTCAATTTACTGTGTCGGTAAAGCAGTTAGTTGTTCGCAATTTATAAATAGTATTACTACTCACCAATAGATGTCAGGAGGAGTCATATTTTTCAGTTTATGTAATTATATTGTAGCAGTTTTTCATTGCCTGAAAACGTTGATAAAAACGACGTTTTCTAAAAATTAAACCTAGCTCTATTCATCGCCCCCTAAACCACCGGCGTATTAAATTCCATGAAAATCGTTGGAGCCGTTTCCGAGATTCAAATTATATATATACAAGAATTGCTCGTCCTTTACACGAGATATTAGATACGTTCGCAATAGTCGCAACTCTCATGAAACTTCGCGAACGCATTGTGATGTTTTGCGAATCGTTTTGCTATCTTAAAAATATCGTGTTTATGTTGGATTAACAACGGAAGTTGATGATTGAATGATTGAAATATATTTTTTATGAACAATAAACCTTTTTATTTCGAAATTCAAATCATACGTTAATCTTACAGACTTTCTTAGTCTACTGCCCCAGCCTACTTGAGCATAAGGTTTTGGAGCTTTTGTCTACAGCCAAGGCTAGAGATCCCTTTTCAACTATGGCTTTGAGGAAAGCTAAGTTTGTTGACCGCTAGAGTTTTTTTTATATTAACAACAAACGAGCCTGCAGGTCACCTGTTAAGTGGTAGCTGCAGCCAATGGACATTTACATCAAAGGACGGACGGACGGAAGTCCCATCTGTGGTTATATATGGATGCGTTGCTACTCGAAAGGACTAAGTTGGAATGCCTCCTGTCCAGTATCTTTCGCCTAACTACACCCTTCAAACCGAAACACAACAGTTCTGACACCGCTGCTTGACCGTAGAAATAGGTGCAGCGGTGGTGCCGCTGCAAGCGAGCCTTCGAAACAAGACTGACACCTACAATGTTTCTGCCTGTAGCTCTTGCTTCCCCGTTGCATGAATGCTCCGTATGTACATGAATGCGCCATAACCGAGCAGGAGCAGAACATGGATAGGGGATTCCTCCTCCAGGCAATAGCTGTTAGCTCAAGGTTGACTACGTGCACTTAAATCTGCAGTGTCCGTCAAGGATCTGGTAATCGCTCTGATAATTGTCCTGCTGACTTTCAAAAGCTCTTCTAAGTCATTTCCGTTGAAAAGTGCAGGTCTGACATACGACCCGTATGTTTGATTACGTTGGCTACCGGGCTATTCAATATACGAAAGCTTTCCATAAACAATGCTAAAATAGCTATTGTCAATTGTATCATAATCAGACAGTCGTCTGAAGCGTCAGAGACAAAAAAAACTGGAAAAAGTTCTAGGTTCATATCCGGAAGCGATACCAGCCGGCCACCGAGCGCATGTAGGGGCTTAGAGGATCATAATACATCTAGCTTAACTTCAGATACTTCATACTGGTAAGTACTTCGGTAGATATTTATTGAGTGAATATCATTGGGCATCAGTAGCAAAGTTAAAACGGAATCAATACTGTATATCAACGTCGAGATCAAAGCGATCTTCGTTCACGCATGTTTATTACTATTGCTCAGTTTACGAGCTGTTCTACTGGCGGTTTGATCGCGTATCGGTTTATCTATTTGTATGCAAGTACGAGGTGCTTTGTACTTTAACAGAAAACGTATTTTTGTATCCATACATAGCTACACATAGTCGCTATGAAGGAAAACATCGTGAGGAAACCTGTGTCTGAAAGTTCAAGGCATGTAAAGTCTCCATTCCGCACTTGACCAGTGGGGGACTGTGGTCTAAAACCTTCTCACATTTAAGAGGAGACGATTGCTCAGTAGTTTGACAGTAATGAGCCGATGATGATATTATACGTAAGAGGTGTGATTCTTCAACGAAAATATTGAATAGTGTCTGAAATAAATTAAATTAAAAATTCGTTAAGTTTTATGTACGGTTTTTACGAAGCATTCGGTTTTACTGTTCTTTTAAATGAACGATGAAGCAAACGAGCATGCGTAGGTACGGGGCCTATAAACATTACTATGTAGGTACTGATCTATTCCACATAGGTACCTCGAAATATCCGACTACCTGCATATTGCCACGTGGAATAGCGTGAAACAGCAAATACGAAACGAGAATTCATTCGAGACTCGAGCTCGGCACTAATTATGCAGCTGGCCTTGATTTTGATCTTGAGTGGAGTGCTCATGAACTTCAGTCCACAGCTGACTGCTGACGTTACCTTGACGAGAATACTGGATCGATAGGTGGTACAGTTCTATATCTATAGGGTTCGTAGATAGGGAGACCGGAAGCTTTTTGCGTGGTACGTTTTATTAGAGATTCCAAAACGTTTCGTATTTGCTGTTTCACGCTATTCCACGTGGCAGTATGCAGGTAGTTGGATATTTCGAAGTATGTCGAATAGATCAGTACCTACACAGTAATATTTATAGGCCACGTACGCCTGCAACGCGCTGGTGACCCCTCCGGGAGGGTTTTAACGGTAGACATAATAAATAGAGCATGGCGCCCCAGCTTTGCCTAAAACACCAAATGTGTAGATTTTCTTCTTACAGTCCTGAAAGTCTATCTAAAGATATGAAGACTTAGGCAAAGTGGAATATCGAAGGCAATGTTGCGGAAGTTATGGCAGTAATTGTCTTTAACATAGAATTTTGAACTACTGATTTTAGTAAGTTCTTGACATTTAGATACGCACCTAAAGGTACCTGATCAACGAATCACCGGCCTACTGTTGGACAAGACTTGCCGAAACCGAGATAAGTTTGAAACAAAGTCAAACACATTACTTTAATGGTGTTTGGTTGGTTGACAAGATTAAAGGCACAGGTTAGACAAGTTGAATATACGGGAGACTGATTTTGTCAATTTTCGAACCGCCCCGGCGCTTACAGGCCTTCAAGTTCAGTTCGACATGAAACAGTTTCCTTTCTAACAAAATCGAAGCCAGATTTAATTAGTAAAATAGTCTACATTTCGTTTCGAAATTCCCAACTAAAAAGAAATATCGTAAAGTTTTTCTTACCATGTTAACAACTTACCTACTTGTACTCAAGTAGGTTTTGAGGTACCTAAATAGTTCATATGGGCACAGGACAAGGCTTGGTACCGGTGCGTTCCATTAACGTTCCCAGAGATACTACGTTCGCTGGGTGGCCAGCGTGAGGTTTTTGAGGTTTAGATTTCTTCCTCAAAATGGTCGCTGGCATCTTTTATAATATTCCAACTCTCCGTAATAAAAATAAGGATCATTTTTATAGCAAGTTCTTTAGTTGTTGTGGTTGCCTTGTAGTTGAAGACATTTAAAATAACTTTTTGATGGAAATTAACTTTCCATACGGAGATGAGAAATTGAATACTATCGACTGGTTGCTGATACTTGGTGCTATATTTTGGCTGCCACAGTCAGGCTGTTTAGTGTACGTGGGCCCTATAGAAACAGATAGAAGTAACGGGCAACATAGTACTTAGGTACTCTGTTTATATAGGTAGGCAGGTACAATTAAACGTTATTCTAAAACCTCTTATCCCCACTTGACCGCTTCCCAAAATTCCAACCGAAATCAGAATCTCCAAAGTAATAAGAAAGTACTTCAACATATCCCGATCTGAAAACTCATTCACTAAATCAATCCTCAATTTTTTTTAACTCTGGAATTAATATCTTTAAGTAGATAATGCATATTAAAATTAAAATAAGAGTATCTACTGCAACCCATGCAACCAGTCGCATTTAATATCAGATCAGATCCGCCAATCCGGTGGGCGATGGCCTAAACACTTTCAGCTTTGAGAGGAAAGCGGACTCGTTGCTACTCTTGAGGACTAAGTTGGAATGCCTCTTGTCCAGTCTTCTGCCCAATTATACCCTTCAAACCGAAACACAGTCGTTCTGACACTGCTGCTTTACGACAAAAGTAGAATAGAATAGAAGAAGTAGAAGCAGAAATAGAAGAAATACAAATATTATAGCGGTGCCGCCGCAGGCGAGCCTTCGACATACGACTCTACCACCATCAAAACCAGTGTGAAATGACCTAAATATATTTCGCATGACTTGTCCTCGACTATAAAATCAAGCTGGTTCAGTATTCCTATAAAAATGTACATACATTCCATTCACGTGAGCCCGATACACGGTAACCCAGATTATCTAAACAAGCCGCGAATAGCCCACAATATGATTGAGTAATAAGGAGCTAATTAGTGCACGTGGCCCAGCAGGTAAACATACGGGGTACGAGTGTAAACAACAGATACAGACAGACGCGTAAATTGTTGGCAAGTTTTGAATGATTCCGATCGAAGATTTTAGCGTAAGCGTACTGCATTTCCGTAAGATGCCTTGGATTATGAAGTTTGTAGGTGTTGGTTTTAGTATTGAAAATGATACTTTTGTACCTGTATATTTTGTCAGTTAAGTAAGTACTTACTTACTCGTTATTATTATTGTTATTAGCTTTTCTCAAAGTCATAGGATTGGACAGCGAGCTCTAATCTTGGCTGTAGGGACAAACGACCCACTGTGGATAACGTGCCTCAAGCTTCACGATCTCAGCCCTAACTAGGTACACTAATAAAAAAAACTCGTTATTATGAAATAGAATATTATTATATTAAAAATTTTAATTTTGCCTGACTAATTTTTACCCGATAGAATAGAAAACGTTTCCTTGTGTGTCTCTGTGAACGACTAAGTTTATTAACAAAAAAAAATAATCCAGTATGTATACCTATTGTTTTCGAAAAGTAAATCGAGACTTAAACAAACTATTTGCATTCTGTTATTTCCGCCTGACTTAAAACAAAAGCTACAAAGCCAATGCATAGAATGGTACACAAAGTTCACAGATTCGCGTTGTTTAATAAATGTGTCGTCATTAGTATCGCACTTCGAAGTAGTGAAGTAGATATAGAAGTAGGTACCTTTTTCCAATATCTAAAGATGTGAAGTTTATAGATTTAAGTCCAGAAGTTTCTCAGATGCTGTATAAAAATCTATGCATATTATATGTTACTACGTAGTAACTGAAAAATGTAGGTCAAGTCATAATTAACTCGATCGATTGTAATTACTCAGGAATTAAGAGAAGATACCTACATATAGACGGACAAATTCATAGGCAAACAACCGATTTCATGGAAAGGTAAGAAGTATTTAATTACGCGATAATTTAAACTTTCCGTGAATTTGAAAGACATTTCATCAGTGAGTGAGGAATTATCATAATCTTTTGTGTTCTAGAGCTTAAACAGAACAGTAAAGCAAACGGCACTCGAATGGAATAAAACAAGTTCTTTCACCTTCCTAGAATTGTTTTTGTAAGGTTTAATTCACTATGCGGACGCTGCAACGCTGCGAGGGATTTCAAAGGCAACAGGCTGAATTTACCGGAAAGTGTGATTGAAAATACCGGGTGCTAAGTTTTGTTATTCATTTAGTAAAGTGTTTTTGTTAGTAGTTACAAAAGATTACATTTTTTTTAATATTAACGGAATAGTAATCGATGTCATGCCACTTGAAGTTAAGTGGTCCTATTTGAGCTTGGATGTGGATGTCCATGGGCTGCATGCGTTGCTACTACTAAGGATTAAGTTGGGAATCTTGCTGGACGTGTCCTGCCTGAAAACACACTGCTGCTTTACGGCAGAAAACGGTGCACGCCAGCGATGGTGCCGTCGCAGGCGAGCATTCTACACAATACTCTACCACAAGCTCACAAATAACAAGTTCAAAAACAGTATCCTGAATAAAAAAAACTATAATAAATAATTAAGATACGGTTTTATTCCTGCCGACTGTACATTTATGACGAATATGCGTTCGACAGTTATTGTACCTGTTCATAACCAGAGATTGAGTTTAAGAGGACGGAGCAGCCATTAACTTATTTATAAGGCGGCTTGTTTATAAACGCTTTACGCATACAGTTATTCAATCTGTACCATCGACGTCGTCGTCGTCGTCAACATTATAGCAAACGGGCATGCAGGCCACCTGATGTTAAGTGGTCAAACCTCAACTAGGACAGAAGTCCTATCTGAGCTAGTATTTGGATGCGTTACTACTCCTGAGGGCTAGTTGAAATGCCTCCTGTTCAGTATCTTCTGCCTAACTGCACCCTTCAGACCGAAACACAGCAGTGAACACACTACTGTTTTACGACAGGAATAGGCGCAGCGTTGGTGCTGCCGCAGTCAAGCCACCATCATCAACGGATTCCTCGTGTCAAAGGCAGTTCGGGTCATTGAGCCAGAGTCAGTTATAGCGATAACTACTATGACGCGTCTCCGCTCAGTGAAGCCAAACAGATACGGTCACATGAGTCAGCCGTCGTCATGAGACCTCTCTTCCTATTAATCGTTTAATGACTGTTCGGTCAGATCTGGGTCAGGATTACAAATTAATGCAATAATAGCATTACCTACTCGTGTATTGAGCAGCGATAGTAGATTATCGTAGATTATCGATTGTCGTATAAAAATCGTATCAGGGATATGTCGAGTAGAGGATTTTTTTTTTAACTGACCGATAATGACTATTTAGTTTTATCGAAAACTAAATAGTCATTATCGGTCTTATCGAAGTAGTTTCTGTCTGTTTTCCTTTATAACTAAATCAAATAACGCTTCATTAAAGACCTCCACTAGGATTCCATGTGTCGTGAGTGCTATGGCACACATAGTGAAGAATACACATCAAGACCACGAACAGAAATCCACATTCATCGTTCAAATTTCGAACCATTGGGAGTCAAACCGAGAAGCCTTTGAATGGCAGATCGGCGTGTTAACTACTGCGCCATATGGGTATCTGTTTGTAAGAATAAACGGCTTGCACCATAGAGTACTGTGGTAATCATATAAATAAAAAACGCTTCCTACTGACAGCCGTAAACTTGAATTCCACGCGTCGTGCTTGCTACGGACAATTACCCAGACCGAGAACAGATCTAAATTCTTCATTTATTGACAACCTGTATGTCGCAGTGGTCAACATGCGGCTTGTGTTCGACGGGTCCTGGGTTCGATTCCCAGCGGGGCAGAAATTTAAATGATGAATTTAGATTTCTGTA
>DWKW01001516.1:0-12542 GCA_018250115.1 Doberes anticus | reverse complement strand
TTTACGAAATATGCCCATTCTGTTCGTCCAAGAGCCCATATTCATTGCAGTATGTACAAAAAAATATTTCGTATCATAATATGCAGGTAAGTGCTCGCGACAGTTAATAATAAATATTATGCAAAATAAATTGTAAGGTGTAAATCTTCGTATTGTATTTTGTTTGTTGTTTATACAGACATATACATTTTTCCTATAGGTACCTACTTCTTTTCACAAAGCTGTAACAAAATCCGCCCCACACTGACTCAGCCCATCATTTATATCGCTCAAGCCAAGAAAAACCTGCCTCAAAAACTTAATATGTAAAGATTCCGTGCTGCCGAGCTTTACTTAAGTAAATGTATCCTTCTCTTTTTATACGAAGAATTTTCACACACAATAAAACAATTTCTTATACAATCTGTCAAGTGTTGACTTCCCGGTTCCATTTATATTGCTCGAGTCGACTAAAGAATGTCTGAAAAATTCATGCCTAAATTTGGTGGTAGAGCCTTATGTCGAAGGCTCGCCTGCGGCGGAACCGCCCCTCTCTGTCTATGTTATATTCTATTCTACATTATGTAGTCTATTTCTGTCGTAAAGCAGCAGTGTGAGAAATGCGTAGTTAGGCAGGAGACACTGGACAGGAGGGATTCCAACTCAGTCCTCAGGACTCGGATGGACGGATCCTTCCGTCCAAGGGCAGCAGTGAACATCAGATGGCTTGCATGCTTATTTGCTATTCGGTTTGAATAAAAAAAAATCTGCAATATGATCTCTTTTTTATAATTCATTAAAGAAACAGTCACACACTTTTTAAACTGGTTACGTTGCATGTAAATAATGCATTATTTGGATACATTATTACAAAAATTATATCTCGAATAGGAAAATAAAAAACATGCAACGAGGGCGCTAATATCGCATTTTTTTGGCAGCGAATAAAGTTATCTTTAAACTAATTAGTTTCGGAGAAATCCGTTATATAGTGAAGTTTTTTTATATTCTTGGTCAGCAAAGTATAGTTACAGCACATACGAGTAAGATTAAATATTTTTAGCTGTAGAAATAGTGGCGCGGCTATTGGCATTCCGTGGCGTATTTAATATTCTTATTTAAACCTAATTAAAATTAGTAAGAAAAATTGTTTAATTCTATGGGTTTTTAAACATGTCATTGTCATCAGCCATTATTGTTGCTGGGCCTTATCGTGGGGGAAGCCTGCATGTAACAGTTTTCCATAACGTTCTTAAAGGCACATGATGTCCACCTATGCGTTAGTCAGAGTGAACTATGGCCTATACCAGATAGGATTTAGGCCATCTCTGAGAAAAAAACCATGCTCAGTACCTCAATATTATGATTATCATTAGGTTTTAGATGTAAAAGTAATGCATTGACTGATCAAGTAAGAGTACCATTATGTGCACCCAATTTATATACAACAAGGCTATATAGTTAAGTCTTATCAATCAATCAGATTATGTTTATCATTAGGTTTTAGATGTAAAAGTAATGCGTTTACTGATCAAGTAAGAATACTATTATGTGCACCCAATTTATATACAACAAGGCTATATAGTTAGGTCTTATCAAACTACGTGGAGCATCTCTGCAATTTCAAGCAGGTAGGTTACGCCGGTAATTGGATCTTGCTTTGAACCAACCGGGGCTTTGACAAAGATCAAGCCCGAATCAGTGATAGGCTTTAGTAGTACGCTAATATCAGTTAAATGAGATTTTAGCGCCTCTATTCGAATCGAAAAGCGTAATAATTTCAAAAATATTTATTTTTTGTTATGAAGAAACTGCAGTTTACAGGTCCGACACTGACCTTACAGTAATACCGAGATTGCTTTTTTTTATTTTTCACATACATATTAACGGAATAGTAAAGCATGCAGGCCACCTGATCTACTTCAACTAGATCTAGGTCAACCAGGACCAAAGTCCTGTACTGAGGTCGTGTGTGGATGCATTGCTCTTTCAGCACTAAGTTGGAATGGCCCGTTCAAACCAAAATGCAGCAGTTCTCGCACTGCTTTACAGCAGAAATTCGTGTAGCAGTGGTAACACGGTAGGCTAGCCTTCTGGAATAATACTCTATCACCATGAAAATTAATTATTTGTATATTCTTTATTGACACCAGTCAAGCCCGGGTGTTGACGAGAACACGTGGCAGGCACTCTAAATGCTAGTAAAGTAAATAAATAAACAGAGCAAAAGATAAACTAGAAAGTAAATATTTACAAAACAATAAATATGTAGTTCATAGAAGTCTAGCAGTGACTACTAAACACCAATTGGACTCGTGGCAAACATCTCGCATTTCAGTCCACGGAAATTCGTTAAGTCTGTTCTGCGCTGAGTTTCATTCAAAATTTAACGAAGCCTATTCCCGTAATGATCGTAAAATTTCGCTTCCTCATTAAGTACAGCATAAATAAAATTCACGACCATCGTTCTTTTATAACTTGTTACGCGTAAGATATTAACAAAAAATAAAAGTCGTAAGAAGCGTTGTCGGTTCTCCCTGTAGGCTCGAAGTGACCAGTTACTATGAGCCCTGATAGCGGTTGCGTAACATGTGCATTACAGGATTACTGGTTTCATGTTGTCCTGGACGCGTGTCGGTCTTGGGTCTGCTTCGTTTCAAATTTAGTGCATTTCTACGCATGCGCTGATTGATACGTGTCCAGCGCACGCATGCGTCTGCGTTCAGATTTTGCAGTTTCGTTTTTAATCGTCTTTTCGTTTCGTTAATAAACATAAATTATTAATTTAATTTAAAGTGATTACAATTTTGAATTTTACAATCGTGTGTTCGTATCTCATTATTTTTTTTTTAGTTTGTTGTGCGGATAAAATGTGATAATGGAAAATAAATATATCTTTTTATCTAAAATACACGTTTTGAGTCCCGTAGTTTATTTAGGAAACGTTTCTTGTGTATCAGTAAATTATTAGATAAAAATAACAAACAACAGATAAAAGATTATTGGACACAGTTCTCTTTACTAAAAGCGGATTTATAATTATTATCGTCGCTTAATTACATCGGAAGGATCTATAATAAAAAAAATTAACTGAACTATTGTTATCAAGTGGAATTGAAGTGTGTATTTTTAGTAACAACACGAGACACATGCTTGTACTATTTATGTACAAGTCGTCTGCAAATTTACTATGCGTCACATTTTAGTGTTTGATGACATAATTTATACAATTAGTAAAGTACATCAACATTGCAGATTATGTTGAAGCTTCGTATTAGATTAATACGGTACGATTCGAAATTTAGTTAACCTGAATTACATCCTAATAAAGCTGTATCGGTGTCATATTACATTATATTTTTTGAAAAACAAATTTTAATCGATTCTATTCTTGTGCTATTTTAACATTTTAATGTCATTTAGTATTGAATTATTTTTTTCATGTTTTTTATTATTTAAAATTCGTTATTTTTTGCTCTCTCCATACTCTCATTCTTCGCTTTATAAGTTACGTATTGAACAAATTATTTATTCCGGTTCATAATAAAAATGCGAATTACATTAAAAACAATTATTTATTAACCATATTCCAATAGTTATTATTTTAATCAGATTGAAATATAATAATCTTCTTTTTTTAATTAAGTTAAGTACAATGCAGTCACATGAAGCCTCTGGTTCCCGAGTTATAGTCGAAACTGTGTTCCAGATACCGGCGTCTTCTATTCCTTGTACATCACGAAATATACACTGTTTAAATATACAATCATACACACTACAAATCAATACTCACCGTTTAAACTGTACCAAAATAAGCGTTTAAAACGTTTTCTTTCACGTTTCTAATTTAAACTACAAAAAATTTGGTGTTAGTTAAACATGAACTGATATTTGAAGAAGCAGTGCAAATCAAATTTCAAAGGTCGATGAATTGTCAGTCGATATGGAGAGGATCCGGAATATTGTGGTGACCTTGGTTTTGCTGCAGGGTGCCTTCCAAGAGCTCAAGCTGTATGGCTCCCCGACGCAGGCAGAAGTTCAGTGCGTCAACACTTTTGAGGTAAGCAATTTTTTTATTACTAGCTGAACCCAGCCACTCTTTACTGCGTCTCAGTCTGATACTGAATTGTAGGAAAGTAAACGAAAGTAAAAAAAGAAACAGATAATCAAATCAGTTCTCAGATAAAATCAAATCAATTTTACACTGTGATTAAATATTTCTGATATGCACATGTAACCAGTTGATGGTTGCAATGACATCATTTATACCCACTGAAGTTTATTTTTACTATTTATATCATAGTAATTCGTGATAATGAAAGTTAGGATGTTTTTTTTTACAAAATTAAAATGATGACAGTTTTGGACCGCCGACTGACAAAGAAACGTATTATTTATCTAATTATATCTTTGTTGTTCAAATCATAAGTAATTTACATATTTTAAAACAAATGTGTGAAAACAGTAATGCGTGTAAAAAAAAAATGTAATATATATTGTTTATTTCCAATTGACATGTTAATTTAAACCATAATAATGCTTCATTATTTTGTGTAAATACGTTCGTACATCAAAACGTAGAAGAGATGTTTGTTTGTTTATTCTTTCTTGTTCAAACTTACGTGTTAGAGACCTTATCTTCCAAAACAAATAGTCCACCGAACCATATTTTGTCGATATGTTTCTTTACCTACAGTACCGACGAGTTGTTAATATCACTAGCTTCCTATTTGAACATTTTTTTCTTAGTGGAGCAATAGAACAAAATGCCAGGAAAAAGCTGGACCCTTCGAGGTCAACAGATAGCAGATAGATAAATTTAAGAAAAGATAGAGAACTATCCGATACTGAATCATAAATTTTCACACATGATCATAATTACGTACAGTTATATTCACATTACAGATGTGATGTCTGATTCCCACCAAATTGATAGAAAAAGAAAAAAATCTGCTATCATCCTATAAAACTTCAAAGATTACTGCTAACGACGGTCTCATCACGGGGTTCATTAGGGCGCACTCTTTAATCCACTAAACGATCGGCTAAGCCTAATTGACGATCCAAAATCAAAGTCAAATTTTCGGATAATCACTGCCTTCAATCATAGCTGATGGATTAAGCAGACGTTGGTTTAGCAACGAGTAATACGTTTTCGGTTGAAATTTTAAAACTGGTTATGATCGTTTTGAATATTGTCATCAATAAACAGTAAATCAGTAAAGACCTGAAGAAAAAGATTACTTTCAAAAGTTATCGAAAAAAGAAATAGTTAAATGTTCTCCGAATTTTTAGTTTGTTCGAATTTTTAATATGTCTTTATATTAATATATTTGATAGGCCCAAACGCGTTATAGGCCTCCCGTCCCGTCTGATTATACTCTTTTCTTTTACTCGCATAATTTGGCCCTCTCTACACACTACTCGATCTGATCACTAATTGTCTAAAATATTTAACCGACGATTTGCTAATTTGGATATCGCATTCAGAAAAGTAAAGTAAAAACAAACATTCCCTAATTTATTTATTTTAGAAGATTTGATCATTAACGTAGTCGTACTAAAACCACATAATTATCTTGCATTGTGCCGATTTTCAAACAATTACTTAGATAACATTTCTAATTTTAAACACACTGCATATTATCTATATGAAGTAAATGAAGTTGGTAATAGATTAGCAGTCTGTCTAATGATACGATATCTGTAACAATCCACGGAATCTTACGAAACATGTAGGACAATGATTACTTCAGCCAATTTCGGAGACGTGTTACCATTCTTGAGGATTGATACAGCATGGTGGTGCTGATTGTCTAATATAATAATAATATAAGTTTAATGTAATGCATAATGAGTAGTTTACCACAAAGGCCAGTCCTATTTATTTCAATATGCCATAAACCACATTTCGACTTAAATGTGCCATTTTTAATATTTTTGATAGCCAAAATACGTGGGTCCTTTTTCAAGCAAATTTTCAGGAGTGGCACTGCTTCTCTTAGTAAAGTGTGTGATGTAAGGTCTTAAATTTTAAATTATGGTATGAAATACTACAGGACCTATTCAAGATTATTCTTGAAAGCCAGAATATATAAGTACGTAAGTCTTTTGGCAAGCTAATTTTCAAAACTAGTACTGTTTCTCTTAATATTCTATGGGACATTTTTATGGAAATTTCATTATAAATAATCCAGAACTCATGCAAGGCGGTCACAATTTTGATAAAAAACAGTTAAAAGTAGAAAAAATAGAGTTTTTGGAAAATTATATGTCCAGAAAACACGAATCGAATCGACCCTATATAGACCTTCGACACATTCAAAAGGGCAGTAAAAACAATTTTTTTTTCTTATTTACATACACGCAAAATTCCCTTCCGGTTTTAGACAAATTTTATAAAAAATTGTTAAAATGTAAAAATGTATATTTTTGTTTTTTTTTTTAACTTCAAGCAAATATATGATGCACCTAAATTAGCTAAACGCTGTAATGAAACTTCATAATTAGACTTTTTGTTACTGTTCCTTACAATATAAACGAGCAAATAATTAGATATCAGTAACGCGACAGTAACATTTCCATTGTTTAACAATATTAAACGAAAATTGGGGACAGATTTATCCATCCATCAATCACGAATTTCTCCGGAAAATCATTTTGTGGGGAATATAAACTCTGCCATTGACATCGGCTATTCCGTGTAATTCTGCGGTCACATTATTGGACGAAGGATTGCATTGTCGCAACAAACAGTTCGTCAAATAGATCTACCTTCGGGCGGAGACGAATTCGCGAAGATGTAGGTAAATTATGTTGGTTTTGTGTCACAGGGATTCGTCGCGATAGTTTACCTGCTACATACTACTCACCGCTAACTGCAATGAAATCTAAGTGTATCAGTTTGGTTTATTTATTCTTTGACTTTATAATATTTCTACCCTCAAAAAAATGATTCGTTCAATGCTTCTGCAACCGGTATACCTATTTCTGCTCAAATACAGCACTATTCGTACTTAAAATAGACCACACTGAGAGGCTTTCCAACTCAATCCTTAGTAAAAGTACATCTACATCTACATACGATCTCCGAAAGAACATCGGTACTATTTGGCAAGGAACAATTATTGTAGATCGCTTTGAAGAAAAGCAAAAAAAGTTGTTACTATGAAGAAAATTATTAAAATTTCGTTTTAAAAGTGCATTGTAATCCAGTTTGAAAATTTTTAACGTTTCAAAAGTTTAGCTAATCGAGAAACTACTTTAAATCAATTGCAAAAGAAATACCAAACAGACAAACTGACAGGCAAACCAATAAGAGCATGGTAATAATAAAAATACGATGACGGATAAAGAATGAATGATTTTTAAAGAGGCACCCTTCGAATATTCAGCTCATAATGTGACCAAGGAATAACAATTACAAATCAATTTTGAACATTCAACAGGAAGTCGGTACGGGGAGCGGCAGCGACGAGATTGACATAGACAATTTCTTGGTGATTACAAGTTTCAATAATGCTCGCTTTGGTCACACTGAACAATGCGATAACGAGGTCAGTGAGCAATGGTTAAGAAAATGGTGATAGATTTTTAAATGATTGATTAGTTCGTTTAATTTATGTTTCTCACTTGTTTATGGTTATGTAGATACTGTCACATATTTAAATCAATCCTATCTTACTTAAGTCACGAGTCATTGCATCCGAATTATTTTTATTTAAATAAATAAAAAGTTAAATATCTTATTTTTTAAACTCTATATCAGTAGTATTATTTTATAGCGTCAACCTACAAAACAAATTACTTATTATTTTTCAATAGCTGAAAACAATAGTTTTTGCGAATTTCAATTTATACTTCGCCATTTTCAACGCTGTTACTTATTGACCACGTTAAAGTGGTCTACGCACAATCCGTTTATTCTGTCCTTTCATGTACATTTTCATTTATCGACATATTTTTCTGTCTTTAAAACCTAATTCGCTGCAATTCAGCGTCCATTTGATACATGAATGAACAGCAGAGCGGATAATGCATAATACTCACAATAACTGTTTCGCTAACACATTGTGGCGTCCACTAACCGCGTGTGAACATAGAATGCATTTGTGAATGTCCCAAAATAACTCACTAACAACTAATGTGTTCGTCAGAACTGCTTTGAATAGTTTTTGTTTAGATTCTGAAATAATTTAACGTTCAATGTTACAATAACATTTGAAGCTGTGGAAGACTATGTTCAATGTTTCTCTTAAGGAAGCGCCACCGCGGCATTAATTCTTGCCGCAATTCAACAGTGCTGTATTCTGGTATCTATCAAGGGTATGAATACATGTACAAACGACTTCATATGGGACTTAGGTCCTGTTTGAGGTTGGGTACAAATATACATACATAGTGTACACATACATTCATGAGCTGTAGTCTCTGCCAGCAAATAGAACTTTACTTTATCATCAATTCATGATGTCCCACTGCTTGGCATGGGTTTTCTCTTAGAGGCAAGGTGTTTATGCCACGGTCCACCATACGCAAACGCGGACTGGTCGACTTCATATGTCTCTAAGAACATCGTGGGGACCTCTCAAGCACTTAAGTTACTATGTTTTACTTTACTGTTTAAGCAATTTATAATGAATTTCAAATCGCTCATATTAGGTCAATCAGAGGTGCGTGCTGATAATGAACCCTGAACCAGAGTGGGAGGTCGAAATATTAAGCAAGACTATTACTGCTTTTTCTCCACCCCTAATTGAGTCCACATCACTCTTAACGACTTGAACTCACATTTAAATTGATTGACGTTTTATTAAACTCCTTAACTGTCATCCTTAACTTTCATACGTTCATTTCTTTAATATTATTGCGTGAATTGAATTAGAAATAAAACAGTCATGTTTGGAAGTTTTGCTCTAACGTTTGAAGCTGTGTGAGTTAGATGAAGTGATATATTTAGAACATTTCTAGGTAACTGGTTTGAATATAGCTAAGTAGTGAAAAGCTAGTTGATCTAAATAAATTTTTTATTATTTCTAATAATATATAATTTTTATCGTTACCCAAAAAACATCGACTTCAATCTCACTAATTTATCTCTCAATGACTCTTCATTTCAGCGATGACTCTACATTTTAAATAGTGACAATTGTTTGTATTTATAATAATCGGACAAACTTAAATAAGTTGGTAGGTACTGATTAAAGTAGCAATATGAGCGTTAAATACATGAAATATAAACTAAAAGATCGTTAAATCTTTATTTATAACACAGACTTAAAAACTAAAAAGAATTCTCACAAACAATTGTGCCGTCGGCGTTATTAACCAATGAAATCGTCATAAAGGCCAGCCATTATGTTGTCTCTAGATAATCCGACGGCCGTATCGCTATCGTATGATTTTATCGCTAAAATTCATAGTCGCCTTTCGCTTGATAAGGCTTCCTGCGAATGTCAATGGCCTGAATGCATCGCCTCATTTAAGTGCAGTTAAACAATCGCCGGCTTTTTGTACCCTAATTAAGGAATAAACACATGAGTGATGATGTAAGCTGGCGATTGAACGCAAACAGATTTCGTGTGTTTTAAGCCATCTGTAATTAATTAAGAATAAGTGCTTAAAATCGACGAACACATTACATCATTAAGCAAATTTATGAAATCTGCAACTAGATAACTAGACGTGTACTAATGTTAATCGATGTGGATGTTGCAACCCGGTTGCTATTCGTTTGCAATCAACGAATAGTATAACTTTTCGTTTGTCACATTCGGTCACATAACGACTGGCATTTTAAGAAACGATTGCCAAAAGAAATCTCAAAATTATATATTTATTATATATATATTTGCACGCATATAAGTAAGTACAAAGATTATAAATAAATATTAGATGGCCACAAATTACCGTTTTTGGGTATACAGGTAATGAAAATACAAAATATTATTAACACGTATTAAATGCAAGGTTTTATATTTTACTTAATTACTTATCGTTATATACAAAGTCAAATGGTAGTTTAACTACCAAATATTGCACTTTTAACAGAAACAATTATTTTAGGCGATACACAATTATAATTAATAAGTGTCGTCAACAAAGTAAATACTCAAAAAATCTGACATCGATACTACACGGACCGAATTCAACCAGCTAAAGGTCGACACAGTTTGGGACAGATTACGTACGTGACACCACTGAACGTCGAGCATCCGTCATATTCACAGTGGACACCGCGCAAACAACGACAGGGCGCGGTGCAAACAAATTTTGCTACGTTGTCTTATAGTGGATACGACTTAGACTTCATACTGCAATGATATTATTTTTATTTTTTTTATTTAGTAAACTGCGACCTGATCTAATGAAGCTCGAGACACTTCAACCTCAGTGGGTTGTTTGTGCCTACGGCCGATGTTAAACTTCGCTGTCCAGCCCTATGGCTTTAAGAAAAGCTAGGACTTTATTGACAGCGAGTTCAATGATATTACATGAATAACTATAATAGTTAATTGAAGCTGATGAAAACATGAAATACGATTCGTTTGAAGATATCATCGTCAACCGATTATTGCCCACTGTTGGGCCCGTGTCCCCTTTGGTACCACCTTAGCGCCTGTTGCTGCTATAAAGCAGCAGTGTGGGCAGTGGTGTGTTTTAGTTTGAAGAGTGTGGTTAGGTAGAATACTCGTAGGAGGCGTTCCATATCAGACATCAGGTGTGACTTCAGGTAGAATTTCGGTTCTATTTGATGTTGAATGTGAATTTTAATGGGCCACACGGACCACTTGACACCATGAGGCCCGCATGACCGTTTGCTATTCTGTTCAGAAAAAAAAAACCTTGTCCGACATATTTCATCAGCGGATATCGAAACAGTTCTGAGGACGTATAACGAACGTGGCAACCATACGTCAAGCATACGTGTAACTATGTCGTATTTTTCATACGCAGTACAAATATACAAGGGCGCAGAGATCCTAGTAAGAGTTTTGATTGCTCACGAAAATAAAATCGAATAAGTAACAATATCGTCGATGTTTGAAATACACTAGATATTCAGCATCAGATAGTTCATCAGAATTGTTAGCAGATTGTATTGGGGTGATTACATTTGACGATCCGTATGGCGCCATGGTCAATATGCGGTCTGCTGTAAAGAGGGTTCGATTCCCAGCGGGGCAGAATGATGAATTTAGATTTCTGTACCTGGTCAGGGTTTTGTGTGCTTGTTTATGTATGTGTCCATGGCACCCACGACATAGGCTAAATCCTACTGTGGGGCTATGAGCGTGAATTGTTATTCAAGTGTGCTATTTACACACACTATTCGTTATCTCGTGTGCTCCTAATCCGGTTAACTAGCTTAAAAATTAGTACTGAGAATTTATTTTCTTCCTTTTCCCGCTGTCGATCATACCCTATACCTTAATCTAAGAGGTATACAAAGCGAAAGAACATTAACATTTCAGACTTTTGTCATAACTTATATTAGTGTATTTATTTTGTATAAAGTTTTTTTTGCAAAAATGTTCCTATCAGTTTTATTCGATTACAATGGAATCACCCATTATTATTTTTTTCGTTGTGTTACCTAGGGGCGCTACTAGTAGATCATATGGAACGATATAGGATTACTTTTAATCGGAATGTCATTGTTATTAATAGATGTCTAAATTCATTGCATAATAAATAAACTTATTTTAAACACATACAGCAACAGACTTATATTATGAGTAAAATGCAGTATAACAACAGATTTATAATATCTGTACGTAGACTTGAGTAGTGGTTATACCTATTTCTGCCGTAAAGCAGCAGTGTCATACTGCTGCATTACTGCTGTGTTTCAATTTGAAAGTTTAGGTTAGGCAGAATATACTTGGCATTTACTACAAAGGAGTAGACCTATTTTAGGTAGAAGGTGGATGTCTATGGGCTAAAGTGACCACGTGATATCTCGTGGCATAAATGCCGGTATACGAAAGTTTTATTGTAATAAAACATATACGAATAAACAAACGACACCGTGGTCAACATTATTTACAACACTGAAGTTTGGAAAGGGGTCATAGTTTTGAATACAGACAACGAGCATGACCACTGAACATGACGCATCTATCATATTCGCAATGTACGTAGACCCAATACAACGTGCATTGCAAATGACTCATGAAGCGACAGCAGTATAAATAAGGCTGGTGACACAACAACATTCTTGATCGTGATAGTCTTATGACATTCGCCTTCAACATCAACTAAGCACTTCTGCGCTTAAGCAGCAATTTGAGCACTGCTTTATTTTGGTTTTCAGGGTGTAAGGTAAGGCCGAAAAACTGGACATGAAGCATTTCATTTC
Organism: Doberes anticus; assembly: GCA_018250115.1. NCBI lineage: Eukaryota > Metazoa > Arthropoda > Insecta > Lepidoptera > Hesperiidae > Doberes > Doberes anticus. The sequence goes on along the minus strand of DWKW01001516.1, from coordinate 202 downwards.
AGTCCTAAGAAGTAGCAACGCTTCCTTGTACTTGAGGTTTGATGTGATGGTGGTAGAGTCTTATGTCAAAGGCTCGACTGCGGCGGCACCACCGCTACGCTTATTTCTGCCGTAAAGCAGCAGTTTGAGAACTGCTGTGTTTCGGTTTGAAGGGTGTGGTTAGGCAGAGGACACCGGACAAGAGGCATTCCAACTTAGTCCT
>DWKW01001515.1:0-12544 GCA_018250115.1 Doberes anticus | reverse complement strand
AAGACTCGCCTGCGGCGTCACCACCGCTGCACCTATTTCTGCCGTGTAGCGGCAGTGTGAGAACTGCTGTGTTTCGGAGGGTGTAGTTAGGCAGAAGACACCGGACAGGAAGCATTCCAACGTTGTCCTCAGGAGTAGCGTACATCCGTACATCCTCAGATAGGACTTCAGTTCTAGTTGAAGTTGGTGTGTATCTCTGGGCTGCAGCGACCACAACATTATGTGGGCTGCATGCTCATTTGCTATTCCGTTCATATAAACACATATATAAAAAAACTTAAAAAGTCTGAAATTGATTCATAACTCTACGGAAGACGATAAGAATTAAAAAAAAAAATAAAGATGTTTTTTTTCATAAACCGAAAGAGTCAGAACATAGAATGGGGGAGAGTGAAACATTTTGTCATGTCACAGAATGTTCCATTTCATATAAATTATGTTGTTAAAAACATCATGTCAGTCTGGAACAGTTTTTGTCCCCTATTTGCCACACTTTCAGGACGAATGCTTATATATTCCATAGACATTACTTTTCGCATGGTCCTTAACTTTTTCTTTAAAGTTCTACTAAAATTAGCTTACCTGTTTTTATGATTAGCCGGAACAAATAGCCAGAGAACAAATAGTCAGATTGTACCATTTATCATTACTATCTCACTACCATTTCACATTCGTTAAAAGGGAATTGCTTCAACGCAAGGGAATATGTTTTGCCTGCCACATACGGCGCAGTGTGCCGTTTAAGCTTCAAATAATTGCCGTAGGCAGCTTGTCATTGAAGAGTTGCTTTGGCAGTTGCGAAGGTATCATTAGTATGGGTTTATCATTTTATTGTTATGCCCTTGTTATAAAGCCCTAGCTGGCCTTCATTAATTTCGTTAATTTCTGTTCGTGATTAAAGATTACACATTATAATCATTGATACGATTACTCATGTTTTACCGAAGATAAAAAATACAGTATAAATCGCTGGCATAGACGATATTTCACTGCAAAAAAAAAGTAATCGACGAGCAAATTGACTGTTCGAAACGCAAATTTGCGAAAGAACGCAAATAAATGTATCACTAACAAGCTCCATTCAGGCGAACGTACTCGTAACCCTGTTTGCATTTAGTAGACACTGTCTGGCATAAATTAATGTTAAATATTTTTCTAGGCAAATTTCAGTATGAAATACTTGTGTACCTACATAATGATACATCATACATTTGGCATAAAAAAAACTTAAAAATCGGTCGAGCCGTTTCGGAGGAGTATATATTCGAAGGTGAGTATATTATATATATATAAATGTATAATATACATATTTATATTTATATTATAATACATATTTTGCGTAGTCGGGTTTTACTATTAAAAGCTAGTTCCACTTAAGGATTAATATGATAAAATGGATTGGCGTGTTTTTTCATGCTAGTACTGTCGCCAATATTTGTTGGATGTATTGGATTACTGTCCCACTGCTAGGCACGAGTCTCCTCTCAGTGGTGAAAAGGATTTAGGCCATTGTTTACCGCCATAAGTAAAATTCACATGCCGTTAAGAAATGTTTGGATAACTTACAAACATACAGGATTCGTTAAGATGTTTTCTTGCAAAGCAAATGATAATTAATTTCCAATTTGAAGCTACTTCGAAACAAATTGGATGCTGAAATTCGAACTTGGAACCGCCGCAGCGAGAGGTCGAGTTCAAACCACTCTGGGCTATTAATCAGTTCTCGGCCACCAACATTTCTACAATGTTTTTATTAAGTGACCAGTCCTTATTATACAATTAAATTAAGAAAGATCACCTGCATCTTGGTGATAGATTGAAGATATAATTCTCATATCCACTAGGCCACCCAGTACTTGAAGGGAGGCCCTGGGATCTGCAATGGGACGTACCCGTGCCGCCCAGACCGGACTGGCCGAAAACATTACAGTGTTGGTGTCCTACCTGTCAAGCCTTGGACAGAATGCACTGTCATATTTCCATCTACCGTCTTACAGAATTAATAAGAATGACAACCAGAGCAGAACCGAACGATAAGAGCAGTCGATATCTTCTTAAGTCTTAATTGGCGAAGTCTCGTGGGCTGTTAAATTCTGCTATACTTCAGACCGTCACATCACATCGACTTTAGCCTAACAATGGTCAAAATAGAAGAAACACAAAACAATCGTTTCAGAAGCGCCGATAATGTACTGACAGTTATTGTTTTGTCTCCGGAAAAAAACGTTAGGAGTTGGCGCACTGGCATCATACAATTTGTTTTATAATTTTATAGTTCAGCTGAAACAGAGGATTTTCCTTCCTTTGCATTTATTAATTAAGTGGGATACTGATCAGAGTTTCAGTTTTGCATCAGCCGTAGGCCCAAAATATACCAACAGAAATAGATCCGTAAGGATAATTGGAACAGGTGGGAACATGCTTCTTATCTGATTGTAGGATTATGTTGGTACCACTGCACCTTTTTCCGCTATAAAACAGTATTGTCAGCACTGCTGTGTTTCGGTTTGTAGGCAGAATATGGCGGACATACATTCCAACTTAGTCGTCAAGAGTAGCAATGCATACACGTACGACCTTAGATCAGAGCTAATCGAGGATGGAAGTGGATGTCCATGGGTTGCAGTGACCACTTAACATCATGTGGATTGCGTGTTCGTTTATTATTCCGATGATGTAAAAAAAATCTTATTACTATTAATTATAAATTACGTTTTTTTTATTATCTACAAGTAGGTATCTATCTCATTACCATTTTCGTAGATCGTTTTATTGTTTAAGCTCTGAGCTTTTAAACTAGTTTCTTACGTAGAACTAATTAGAAATTATTAATATTTTCATTTAGGTTAGTTAGTTAGTTTTTAAGTTATTCGTTTTAATGTTGACCGGAATTCCAAACACTTTCATCTTAATCTGTTTTACTCTTTATACAGATTTTCTTGTTTTTTGTTTTGAACTCTTTTTTAGTTAGTAAGCGAGGTCTTATATGTAGTTACTGAAAAATAACAAAGCATTGCAGTGTAACTCTCACCTTAGCTTCTCTGAAAGTTATGCCGCGAGTGTCGTTATCATTCAGTTTCACGATGTTGCCACGAGCCGCTCTGTTCATAACGATATTCATTGTCTTCCTAAAAGACCAGTCACAATCCTTCAAAACATTGCAAGAACTAAAGAAGCAGTACAAGAAGGTCGAGAAAGACGACTTTAGTACATCGGATCACTTGGTGGGGAAAGCGATGGATTTTATTTATTCCAATAGAACTGTCATGAGTCTGATTGCAAGAGAATTGTGGAACGTCGGCTCGAGGGCTATTGACAAGATTGTTGATATGAAAGGTATTCTTATAATTTAATCGTGACGTTATGTAATACAAAATTAAGTAAGTTAAGTAGTGAGCTACAGCTTAGTAGTTAAGAAACTCGGCCTCCCGACAAATATTTCAAAATGATTATGTATTATTCAAATCCCGGCACGCACCTTTGTTTCTGGAAATACGATCTAATATTTTTTTTCTAAATAATTAATTAGATATTAATTACCTTTATCGGTGAATTAAAACATCGTAAAGGAACCTGCATGGTGGTTCCCAATATAGTTTTCCTTGAGTGCCTTCTCATCTCTTCGAGGAGACCCGTGCCTAGTATTGGGACAATAATGGTTTGATAATGATAATAAGAGAGATATGGTGGGTTAACTGTCAAATTACGCCACGCACCTCTATTTCTCGAAATATTATCTATTCTAAACTTACGAAATTTTGTGTGTATTATGAATTAATTATAACTAGCTTTAACTGTGAAGGAAAACGTCGTGAGGAAACCTCTACGCTTGAGAGTTCTCTATAAAGTTCTCAAAAGCATTTGAAGTCCGCCGTGATGGATTATGGCCTAAACTCTCTGAGAGAAGACCCATGTACAGCAGTGGGACAATAATGGGTTGATAATGACGATGACGAATCAAAATATGACGCATAAAAATGTAATTATTTTATGTCATTTTTATGTGAGGAACAAAGGACTACTTTATTTTAATTATTTTAGTTTGAGTAACACTGGTTTAATATGGTGGATGTCTAAAAATGATTGTGAATAGTTGAAAAGTTTCGTGGATCAAGTACATTCCACTGCATAGAATGTTTTTCTCAATAAAAAAGGTTGTATTGTTTAACGATCGAATGTTTTTTTTACAGGTAACGAGCCAGCATATGACTAATTTAATTAATTATTTACAGCAACGAAAAAAATAAAATAAAAGAAATTCACAGCTATTTCCGCTTTCCATTTACTAATTCCAATCGTACGTACTAATTCTAATTATGTTGTAAAATTAGAAAAATAAGAGTTATATTGAAGTTGCAGCATACGACGATGCAGTCCACCTGATTTTACGTGGTCACTGCAGCCCATGAAAGACGATATCTAACTTCAAATAACGCTTCAATCAGTGATTGTAGGCGGATGTGGTTGTAAAGCGTCGTAATGTTACGAAACCGAAAAAAATACTTACTTAATTGCAACGATTAAATTAAATAAAAAATACAAATTAGTAAGATCACGTCAAGTGGATCCTCATTTCCCATCTGGTCGTAGATGTCAACAATGAAAACCTAAAACAGTTTTTTTTTCGTTTTAATAATTTTTTTACAAAATAAAATTTGCGGACTTTAAATTACAGAATAGATTTCAGAAGACCGTTACAGATAATATGTAAAATGAAATTTATTTTTTAATATTCATATTTCAAAAATCAATTTTGAATTTAGTTTAATTTATTTATTATCATATTTTTAATTAGCTTGTCAGTTAACAAATGATACACTTAAGTTTTATATCCCACAAGAATTATATTCCACTGCCCGCTATTAATTTAAACAATAGATACGAATTTGTTTTTCCCCGAGCGGCGAGCGCTGTCGGTACAACGCGCTGCCCCGCGCCGTAGTCTCGGCTTCCGCTTCACTTAGTATTAATAAATAATTATATGTCTTTTACAATAAGAAATAATGTCAATATGAGTATAATAAATATTAATAAAAATGATAACCTTAGTTAATTGGTGAAATAGTTAAACACAAGTGTCCAAATTAAAATACCTGTTTAAACTAATAGTGGGCAGCGGAATTTTCTTGCGGAATATTAAACTTAAGTGGAAATAAATAAAGCCGTAGGCGAGCCTTCATTGTACAATTATGACTAGAATGTATCAAATCAATCATGTGTGCCTGCCATGTGCCTGTTCTTTAATGTGGCTGCTTCAATTAAAATTTGTTTAAGGAAATTGGAAACCAAATAAGTTTCAAGAACAATAGGAAAACATAACTGTGTACAATGAAAATATCCGGTCGAACATGAGTTTAACTGCTAAAACCGCTTCACGAGAATCAGAGCACTAGAAGACAATGGAACTCAGAACAATGTTTAGAGAACAGGTTTTAAAAGTAGTATTGATAGTAAGTATTGCAAATGTAGTTTTAGTAGACACGAGAAGACCTAGACTAAAAGAAGACGTGACGAAGCCACAAAGAGACTATAGGCCCTCGAAGTGGTTGACTAATAGCGCTATGGATGTATGGTATGGAAATAAGAGTTTTGTTCAAATTCTTTCCAGAGAATTTAATGATGTCGTCGACAGGATAGCTATAAGACCAGGTAGGTTAAGACCTAGGTGTATTACTGATGATTAAGTTTTTTTAGCTTTATTCTCAGTAATGAATTTCTGTATCATTATGTGAATTAAATGTACATATTACATATCTCTCAACGAATTATAGATTTTTTTTTAATCTTTATATTACTTCTGTGTGTGTGTATGTCACTGAACTCCTAAACGACTGGACCGATTTTAATGAAAAAAAATTGTATGTCTTCATGTAGGTTTGGAGAATGATTTAGATTCACAATTGAGTCCAGTACAAAATGTTTTCTTAGTAAATTTTTTATTTACAAGTAATTGTTGTTTTTGCAATGTTTTAAATTGGATGCAACAGACAGCGCTGCGATCGCGGTAGCAACGGTTGCGAGGGAGGTAACAAGATGCAATAAAATATTTTTCTAACTAATAAGGACTCAGGTCTTTTAATTTGTACCGATTTGGCTGATTTATATTTTGTTGTGTTTGATGAAGCCTCAGTTATGAAGAAGTTATAGAGAGAAAAAACGTAAAAAAATACGAGGAAAATTGTACACAACAAATTTTTTTCCAATACAAACTACTCTATTTTGTTTGCAACTGTTAGAAAATTATGCTCGTTGAGCTCAAACTTTAAATGATGCTGTACTTATTTCCTTTAAAAGCTCATCAAATACGAATATTGTTTTCTATAATTATATCAACACGCTTTCTGTCAGACGCAATAGATTTACGGATATAAATCTCTGAAATACAGAGATAATATTTGCGACGATGTCTTGCATCAAATGCGCAATAGAACAGTAAATCTACATTAACAAATCACAGACAAAATTTACAACGAGACGTTGATATCGATTGAAGACATGTGCTTGATGATGTCAAACAAAGTATTATCTCAATTAGGAATGGTCGCGTTTATTCGTCCAATGCACGACGCTTTTAATCAAGAGTTGAAACGTGAAAAACTGTTCGAGCTGTTGAACCAACAACAAAAGTATGTCTTTGATACACTTACGAAAATTGTAAATGACCGCACCGGAGGGATTTACTTTTTGGATGCTCCTGATCAATTTCATTGATTTTAGCAACGTAGCATATATATATATGTACATGGTATAATGTATGAATATGTATTTATGTATATATTTCTTAATATTCTATAAATAAATACATAGAATACAATATACCACGACGTTGCGCTGTCAGTGAAAAACAAAAGTACCATTTTAGTTGACCTGAATCTGTATTAAATCTAATCAGTCTTCAATTAAAGTATTTTTCTTAAGACAGTTTTAATTTATACTCATTTAGCTACTCTTTATTTCAGTTCGAAATTTGTTAAGAAACAGCAGTTTTGAAGAAAATATAAGACAAACCAACTCTAGGAAAGAAGTTTAATGGAATAAAGATATTTAATATTGACTTTTTCTTGCCAACTGGCCATTGTTCGTCTATCCCATATAGTATTTCTTAAAAATATATTCTTAACAAAAAGTGTTTCTTAATCACCAACCTTCCGTAATAAAAATAAAAATACTTAAAAAAAATACAATACATTTAAGGATAAGGATAGAGGAATCATGCTTACATACAAAAATATATTATAACTATTATGGACTATTCCTATTTCTACTGACTCCTAGGCCACAGCTTACGCTGTTCTAGAAGTCAGGGTTCCAAAAGCAACAACAAAATTATGGTCAATAAATTATGTATCTCTTACGTCTGTATCTCTATTTAGAGGTTCCTGAACACAATAAAATATTTTTAAAGAATGTCGGTTTGTCTGTTAGTACATTTAGAGTTTAAATTCATATGAAACGATTTAAAACGTTTAAACAAGATCGGTACAGTGCAACCAGAGATACCAGAGGTAGAACTTGACCTCTCTGTAGTATATACCGTCATTTACATGGGAGGTCTGTCATGATCAGTTGTTTTTGCACTAGTTCGGTTGCGTGGTCGCGGATGGTAGTATAGTATCAAATAAAATTTCGATCAGTGCGATCAATCTAAAACCCATTTCCGCATTTGTAATAATAATAATGATATTCGCACCCTCCGAGTTGTAAGCTTTGATGTTTTAAAAGCCTCTTCATGAGTGCACCCTTTCTGATTAGGAGGCAGTTGGAGTGAGGGTTTGGGGCGTTGTTCAGAATTTTTTGGTAAGTACCTGTCCCACTGCTAACGTCGAGCCTCTACACTTACTGATGAACAACCCTCTTGTCATGACAAATCTGTGTTAAGCTCGCTTAATCTCTTGTATTAAAATGGTTTTTAGGCTTTCATCGTTGCTTGCACTTTTAAACCATCAATTCGAATTACTACAGTCTAATATTAACTACTATTCCTTTGATAAGTTATTTATATTACAATTAAAGTAATCACAGATGAAAACTAAAAAAAATAATATTCAGAAAATGACAAAAAAATCAGTTAGTGGACTAATTTAGCCTAACAGTAGTTAACAGTTTCGACATCCCATTCCGATGGGTCGGGTTGGGTATCCCAGCAAGCACCTCTAATATTTCGAAGTTATGTTACGTAAGGAAAACTTTGAAATATTAAATTATAAATAGAATAATCCTTTCCTGTAGCATTGGTAGCCTAGTTGTTACGGTTTCCGGCGCCCACTCGAGCTAGAGTCCCACACGAGGTTATCAAAGGCATCCGAAGTTATCAAAAGAAATAAAATTTCTTTATTTGCCGGATTCAGGTAGGTGTATAATATAGCTGTTATATTTACATAATTTTCCTGACACTAGGGGCGTCCAACAAGTAGAGAGAATGAGGTATAAACTCCTTGGATAGAAAAATATATAATGGCTCACTTCTTTGTTAAAATAATAAAAAATTATGGTGGTAGAGTCTTACGTCGAAGGCTCGTTTGCGGCGGCACCACTGTTGCACCTATTTCTGCCGTAAAGCAGCAGTGTGAGAACTGCTGTGTTTCGGTTTGAAGGGTGTAGTTAGGTAGACGACACTGGACGGGAGGCATTCCAACGTAGTCCTCAGGAGTATCAACGCATCCACACAACCTCAGGCGTGGATATCCACGGTCTACAGAGACCACTTAACAACAAGTGACCTGCTTGCTAGTTCGCTATTCTGTTCATAAAACTAAAAAAAGACGTATCGTCTTTTTTCTCACGAGTAATAAATATTGGTATCCTACCATTACTTCACTATTTTTAACGTACAGCACAAGCCCTGTTCATGCTTTACGATAGGTACCTCCCACGCGCAATCACAACATTTCCCATTGTTTTGTTTTATTATAATTTATTGCTACAATATATCGAACACTGGCTACGTTTGTATTAAGGATATTGATATAATATGAACGTGTTCGTCTTCACTATAAACTTTTACGCCGTCCTCTTCTCTCATCGTCATCATCTCAGAGATGAGATAGTTTAGGCCATAGTCCACCACGCTGGCCAAGTTCGGATTGGTAGACTTCACTTGCCTTTGAGAACGTTATGGATAAATCTGAGGCACGCAGGTTCCCTCGCGATGTTTTCCTTCACCGTTAAAGCGAGTGATAATTAATACATAATTTCGAAAATTTAGAAAAGATAGTATCGAGAAATTGAGGTGCGTGCCGGGATTTGAATCGGGACAGACCGTAACGTAGTCGAGTTGCTAAACCATAAGGCTCACTTACCTCTACACTCACAAAATATTTAAAAATTACTCTGTTTTTGGTATTTTTGGTGTTTTTGGTGGTAGTGTCTTCGAAGGCTCATCGGCGGCGGCACCACAGATGCACCTGTTTCTGCCGTGAATCGTCAGTGTGAGAACTGCTGTGTTTTGGTTTGAAGGGTGCGGTTAAGCAGAAGACAGTGGACAGGAGGCATTTCAACTTAGTCCTCAGGAGTAGCAACGCATGCACGTACGACCTCAGATAATACTTTTGTCCTGATTGAGGATTGATGTGGCTGTTAATTGGATGCAGTGACCATTTAACATCAGAAAGAAGAAAGAATTTAGGTCTAAACCACAAGATACAAGAATTTGAAAAATTGTTGTACTTATGTTCGATATCGCTTTCTGAAACATCTAGTAGTTCGCGATTAAATTAACATCTGATCGTAAATAAAGATAGGGTCCAATTAATTGATTTTATCGTCACAGCGCTAGCCGCTGGGCGCACACTGGGCCAGTGATCTGAAACCTTTATTTTTTTATTGTTCAAAGTCGAACTTGTTCATAAAAAACATTAAACGTTTAATAATTAATCAGTTCACAGCTTAATGATTTAACTACGTTTTGTCTTGCTTTAACCCGTTGAAAATCAGATATGGCAAAACAAGACGAATGATATTTTAGCTATGAAAAGTTTATAAGACGTTTTATATTTTTTTTTGAATGAGAACGAATATTTTAAAATTTCATTTACTGATTGTAAAATACACTTTGGAAATAAAATTAGAAGAAAAACAATTGTAATAAAATTGGTAATTAACAAATATTTGGTTACGTTAATAACATTTTAATTCAATTATACGTGTAAGGAATTTATCGTGATAGCAATAGCCGCTGGGATCACATTGTATCAGTGACGACCCGTGGTCAACATGCGGTCTGCCGTTCAAAAGGTCCTGGGTTCGATTCCCAGTGGGGCAGAAATTTTAATGATGAATTTAGATTTCTGTACCTAGTCTAGGTATTTGTGTGCTTGTTGCTGTGTGTCCGTGGCACCCACGACACAGGTTACCTGCTGTGTTGCTATGAGTGGTAAACGTTATTATTATTATTAGTAATCTGAAACCTGATTATTTGAATATTCCAATTCATAGTCAATATACTTCATATCCAGTCATATGTTTAAATTATATTAAGTACGTATGTCCATAATTTCGTTATAATAATATCTTAATAAATGAGCTTTTGCATGTTCGAAACTTGTCCATGATATCACGAATATCGATGACAATAATGATTAAAATTCAAAAGTTAAAACTTAAACTAATTTAGTAATTGAAAAGAAATATACTACAAACTTACGATTATACAGGTTGTAAACTTCTGAATTGGTAGCTTGAGGGGTGGCGCCGCATAATCAATTTCTATCGATATTCCTTTCAAAGTCGATTAGTTCGTTATATCGATGATAACATGTTTGCTTATTTATGACTCCAACTATTAGAGATCCTTAATGAAACACGAATATGACTCCTAAGAAATTAGGGAATTTTTATTAGATTTCTTACGTAACGAATAACCCTTCACACTCATACAAACAAAAACACAGATACCCAGACCAAGTACGGAAATCTAAGCACATTATTGAAATTCCTGTCTCGCCGCAAATCGAACCTCTCGAATGGCAGAACGGCATGTTGACCACTGTGCCATACGAGTCGTAACGCTAAGACTTGTGATCGTCAGTTGCGACTGTTGCCATTTTCAACAAAAAAAGGTCGATGGCAACGTCACAATACACAATTTTTGGTTTGGTGCTGTTGGTCAAAATATATAAGGTATGTTGTATACGAGATATCGGTTGATTTTAAGCAACAAATTGAATTTTGGTGCATTTTTGAACGAAGATTTTTACTTGGAGGTACCGGCATTTCGTAAATCGACTCGGAATCGAAATCGAAACCAGACTTGATTGATTTTCGTATTCATGTAAAGTTACTTTCAATGACAATTTGGTTTATATTGTAGAGTCTAGTTGCTGAGCACAGACTAGTTAATAATATCCTGAAATGCCTGAGGAAGGTTAACTCGGAGCTCTCTAAGCAATCGGAAAAGTTGTCCACAGTTCAAAACATGCAAAATAACTAACATATTTCCAAAAAAAATTATGATAATGCAACTTAAGAAAAGTACAGAACCCTCGACTAAGGTCCCGCTCACACGTAGAAGGTTTTATTAATTAAGCTGCTATGTAGTGATTTCCATTTAAAATAGGCTCGACAGTTGCAAGTAGGGTTACCAGTTTCAAAAATGAGAATTTCTGACAACATCCCCGACTTCTTAGTAAATTTCGTAACATTTCGACGTTTAACTTCTATTAATACATATTAATGTTAAAGACGATTTTTATAAAAAAAAATGTTAAAACTGTGAGTGTTTAAAAGCGATATGATGCAATAAACTGATTGACTAAATTGCAATATATTAAACTTACAATTTACTCGAAAGTGATAGGTAATAAATTTTATAATACGCAAATAATTGAAAACAGTAAATGATTCGAAAATTTTGAATTTTGGTACGTCACACGTTTGTTTACCATTCGTGCTGAATCTGCTTAATACAAATAATTCTTTTACATTTTAAATGCACGTCATAAGACTTAAATTGTGTAATAAATTTCAACGTAGAGTAAAACAAGATGTATAGCTTGACCCCTCTATAGTATGCAGCGTCACGTATTTGAGAGGTCAACTGAAATATTTTTTATCACTCTCATACGACGATAGAACTGTCGATAAAGTTTTCTAATTTCAAAAACTACTGACATTAGTTTTCTTGTTTCTGTCAAAAGATAAAAATTTGCGTCATGTCGGAAAATATCCTGTCGTCTGGCAACCTTAGTCGCAACTAGGTTTTAGCTAGTGTAATGTAAACGTAAACAAGTGAATTTAATGTATTATTCGAGAATATTGAATATATCACTTGCGACGTGTATGGCACTGTGTTCTTGGCGGTGCTATTCAAGGGTCCTGAGTTCAAATAACAGAGTTTAAAGCAAATCAAGAATTTCGATACCTTTACTCGGTCTAGGTTTTCGTGTTTGTTTGTTTTGTGTTGTACGGATAATTCAAGTGAAGCAAAACGTATATATCTGAGAGATCCATGTAATATACGCACCTATAGTTCTCAAAGGTGTAAGTATATACCTACTTATTATAAAATCATATCAAAAAAATATTTTTAAATTTCCTAAAATGTATA